>VYZS01004337.1:13193-26578 GCA_013400695.1 Neodrepanis coruscans | reverse complement strand
CATTCTATGATTCTATGAAATAAATACAACCCTAGTTAAATCCTACTTAGACATGAACTTAATTCAATTAATAGAATCCATTATGGAAACAATTCAGCTGTACTCCAAATGCAGACAGCTTGCTGCTCTTGATATTTGAATAAGCTTCACTAATACAGACTTGTCTCACTTGCACTAATGTTGAATAAGATCCCACAGCAGAGTTCCTCTGGTGTAAAATCAACTAAAAACATGTCAGACCAAGACGCTGCATGCTACTTCATCAATAATTGACAACACTCAAGTGCATAGTGCAAGCAATTTCCAAAACTTGGTTTGCTCAACTGAAGTTAAAAAAGTTTTCTAGCACTTTGTTTTCCATAGAAAGCACAATACTCAAAATACTCTAACTTCCACAGTGAGAGGACAACACTTGTAAAGGCAGTTAGAAAATTGGAAGAAATGTAATATTCGTTAAAGTTCGCAATGTATTTAACAATAGTGTGATCTGTTGTAAACTGTGAAAGTATCACTCTTATCTCAACTATCTGATAGATCAAGGTTAGAGAAGATTTCATTTTTATCTGTTAGTTTTTATTGGGTTCAAAACTAAGCAGATATTGTACATTTATTCCATGAAGTCACATATTTAGTTAAACAGAAACCAAGAGCCAGAGTTAGTGCTCTTGATTAATTCAAAGAAGAGAACTAAAAGGAAAATTTTACCATCAATTTGTTATGCTTTTCATGTTTGCACTTTATTTGCTTTGGCAGAAGATGACTAACAGAAGTAAAATGTACTGCTATTTTGGAGAAAATGCTGGTGTAATTTGGTATCCGTTAAGCTTTTTAGAACACAATTATCTGATGAATGAATTTATCCACAAATATTTCACATGACATTTGCAATACTTAACTATCAGTTAAATTCTTTAGTAACTAACATATCTTGACGTCTGTAACAACCTTAGAGGGCACAGTAACCATGCATGTCTTCTGTCTGTAAACAATTTGTAGCTGCTGTAAATCACTGCAACAGAGTCAAGAAGTCATGATAAAATACATGGCACAGTTTCTCTGGAACAAAGATTCTCATTGCAGATGTATTTATGAAAGGGCAGTTGCATGCCTTCTCAAACACATCCCGTTTTCCCTTACAAACTCTTCTGTTAAGCTGTTAAATCTTCTGGGGTGCAGGGTTTTTATCTTGGTTTGCTTGGCATTTTGTGGGGGATTTTTTGTTTGTTTGTGTTTTTTTTAATTTATTTTCTAATTGATATACACTATTCATTATTTTAAGTAATTTAAAAATAATTAAATGGAAAAGCTGCATGCAGGTGGCTGAACACAGAATCACAGAATCAATTAGGTTGGAAAAGACCTCTGAGATCATCAAGTCCAACCTTTGACCTAACATCAACTTGTCAAGTAGATCATGGCACTTAGTGCCACATGCACTCTTCTTAAATACTTCCAGGGGTATACCTCCCTGGGCAGCTGATTCCAAAGCCCAGTCATTCTCTCTGTAAGAAACTTCCTTTCAATGTCTAAGCTACATCTCCCTTGGCACAGATTAGGGGCTCACAAATTGAGGGGCTCAGAACTTGACACAGAACTCAAGGAGTAGCCTAACCAGTGCTGAGCACAGAGGAAGAATGACTTCCCTACTCCTACCGGCCACACTATTCCTGACACAAGCCAGTATGCCATTGGCCTTCTTGGTCTCCTGAGCACGCTGCTGGCTCATGTTCATCCTGCTGTCAATCAGCACCCCCAGGTCCCTTTCTGCCTGGATGCTCTCCAGCCACTCTGTCCCCAGCCTGTAGCACTGCATGGGGTTGTTGTGGTCAAAGTGTAGAACCCGGCACCTGGACTTGTTGAACCTTATGCTTTTCGATTCGGCCCATCTATCCAGTCCAGATCCTTCTGTAAAGCTCTCCTACCCTCCAGCAGATCAACACTCCCCCACAACTTGGTGTTATCTGCAGACTTGCTAGTGGTGGACTCAATCCCCCCATCCAGATCATCAATAAAGATATTAAACAGGACTGAGCCCAACACTGGTCCCTGGGGGACACCACTAGTGACTGGCTGCCAACTGGATGTGGCACTATTCACCACCACCCTCTGGGCCCAGCCATCCAGCCAGTTCTTAACCCAGTGAAGGATGCACTTGTCTAAGCCAGCTTTTCCAGTAGTTTGGTATGGGAGACAGTGTCAAAGGCTTTGCTGAAGTCCGGGTAGACTACATTCACAGCATTCCCCTCATCCACCAGGCAGGTCACCCAGTCATGAAAAGAGATCAGGTTGGTCAGGCAGGACCCGCCCCTTGTAAATCCATGCTGTCTGGGTCTAATCCTCTGCCCATTCGGTGTGTGTCATGTGATCACACTCAAGATGATTGGCTCCATAATCTTGCTGGGTATTGAGATGAGGCTGACAGGCCTATAGTTTTCTGGTTCTTCCTTCTGGCCCTTCTTGTAGATATGCATCACAATGGCCAACTTCCCATCATCTGGGACCTCCTTGGTGAGCCAGGACTGGTGATAAATGATGGACAGCAGCTCTGCCAGCTCTTCTGCCAGCTCCCTCATCGCCCTAGAATGGATCTCATCTGGTCCCATTGAGTTCTGAGGATCCAAGTGGCCCAGCAGGCCACTAATTGCTTCCTCCTGGATTGTAGGGTGGCTATTTGGCACTCCGTCCCTGTCTATCAGCTCAGGAGGCCAGTTGTCCTGAGAACATCCTGTCTTTTTGTTGATAACTGAGGCAAAGAAGATGTTAAGTACGTCTGCCTTTTCCTCATCTTTGGTAACTTACACCTTTTTGCAGTCTATTTTGAGACACTTCAAACTTCAGACCATTATATACAAGCTAGTGATCTGAACTTGTGAAGGTAATCAGAAGAAAACTCCCTACTCTTTTGAGGACCACTGACATTGCTGTTACTATGCAGTCCTGGAAATATTTGTCTTCTGAATTACAAACCAGTATTATAACATACTCCCAGCAACTAACCAAAGCAAAGTGTTTCTGAGCAGTGTTTCCGTGAGTTTAACATGCTTGTTGCAATGACACTTAGGAATAAAGATGAAGTTCAGATTTTAAACGTCAGTTGCTCCTTGAATGAAGGTGTATGACAGTAGGTATAGATCTTCCAGGAAATTTACCGCTGATGCACAGAAGCATAAATGGGTTCTTAGATCCATTTATGATCAAAGAAGGAAAAGTCTTTCAAGTTATCCCTGAGTTGATGCTTCTCTCTGAGTAAAGCATTAACTTCAAACACTAGCAGAGGAGCAAGAGCTCTCCAGCCTGTCCTGTTTTAGAGGTGTGAGGATTTTTTCTTCTTCATTTTGAAACTTTGTAAGTTACTTTCCAGAGAAAAAGAGAGGTTTTGAGGGTGGTAAGTGGCATAGTCCAATCACAAAGAAGGCAAATAGGGCATGAAGGTTGCTACTGCATACTTCACTCATAATATTACGCTACAAATTTGCAAGCATCTTCTTTTTCTGTGGTTCAGCTCTCTGAAGTGTCATTACTTACAGATGCTATCTACAAAATGGGAAAGTCCAACACATTCTCCCTTGTCCTTTTACAAACAAATTACTTGATTCTTGGGAGAAGTTAGTGTCTAATCTCCTATGTACAGTTTTCTTTTCAACTTTTTCAGCCAGTCTCAATGCTCTTATACTTCAGTCTTTCAAAACACATAATCTAAAACCAAAACCAAATAAGTATGACTACTTAAGTTTTCACATATTAAGCATTTATGCCTAACAAGAATCTGCTAATGAGCAGCAGATTAATTTGGGCTAACCAAGTAGAAAGACACAATCCACAAAAATACAAGTAAGTATCCTATTCCAACTTTTCCAAAGATCGCAGTGTTCTAATTTTAGCAATTCCAGTGAGGAGTCAGTGTCATAGTCACCCCAAAAAATCCCATTTTTATGTGATATTCAACTCTGGATTTTTTGGGACTAATTCTAATTTTGAATTATAGATAAAGTATTTCTTTGGTAAACATTCCCTTCTACATTAGGAATAAAAAGAAGAAAGTATAGTAAACTTCAGGCCTCCTTAAATACTTCCTTCAAAAGCGTATTTACTTCTTTGCATGAATACATACAAGTATTTGTTTTGGATAAAATTGATAACATTATGAGTGCAATGAAAGAGAAAATTGAATACAATGGCTGCTCTGTTCAAATATGATATTTTCGGATATCTTCACTTTTCCATAAGAGGATGAGCTTAAGACAGGCTTGCAAATAGGAACTATATGTTTCAGAGACCATATTGCAGTCACTTCAGTGTCATGAAAACAGATCCCAGTAGCTTGTTCAGAATCATCTTCTCCTCTATAGAAGACTATCTAAGAAAAGAAACAGTATAAAAACAAGATGGCAGCAAAGAAAAAGCCAATAATCATACATAAGAATGACAGGAAACACTTTACTGAATGATTAGAAAATTAAAGGTTGTGGTGGTAACTTACTACTTAAAATCCTGAAAAGCAATGTCCTTTTTTTTCACGCACTCATTCACTCTTTCACTGCCTCATCCTTTTCTTCTGCATGGCTGCTTTGTTAATGTGACCTTTTGTTGTTTAGTAAACTTGAAGACAAAAGAAGAAATGGAATAAAAATGATCTATAATGTTGTGAGCTTTTTCAGACACTTCAGAAAAAGCAGCTTGATAAGCCTTGATTGCTAATGGCTTAAAGGCAAATATATCAGTGTACTGGGGAAAAAGAAAAAACTAAATAAACTAAAAGCTACATAAACATTCATTTTGTGACATACTTGTATATTTAATGTTGATTCTATTGAAAAAGGTGTTAAGTCTGAACATCAACAGACAGGCATGTCAAACACAGAAACTGTAGTCCAGTCTGAATAATCTAACATCTCAATACTTCCCAATGGAATATTTAATTCCTTTTGTTTTTTTGTTTATAAGTTTATTGACTTATGTTCTGATGTTCAGTGTTGTTTGCACAGTCATCTTTCTGTAAAGTGCAGGATTGCATAACAGCAGAGTGAAGAGACCCCTTTTTCTCTTACTCTAAGTAGCAGCATCCAAAATTTGACAGGGCACTGCCACAGCCACTTCACTCTCCCCCATGAGCTACATCAGGCAAAAACATAGGCAAAATATTGCCAAATGATAATCCTGCATTCATTCATTCATGGTGTTTTCAGTATTTTCCAGCCAGACTGCACAGACATAAATGGCCATTGAATTGCAGGCCAGCACTGAATTAGATAGCAGCTGTTTGGTGGAAGGGAGGATCACAGCAGAAACCACCCAGGGATGATTGCCTGGGGATGCAGGCGTTGCCTAATATGACAGCATTTTTGCTCCAGTATAAAAATAACCATGGAAAATAGATAACGCAGAGTAGCTGGCAAAATATTTCTTAGTAGAATTGTGGCCTTTCTGTCTTCTCAGATTCTTTTTTTCTTTTATTTTTTTTTCTTTCTTTGTCAGTGCTCTGAACTCCCCTAAGTTCAAGGAAATGCACATCTGACCTTATGTGCAATTAGAAGTTTCAAATGTACAACAAAGTTAATGCAGTTAGTACAGTCTACACCATAACAGATGATCTATGCCTCAAGCAGTTATTCTTTTCCTGCCTTCGATTTCTTATTCTCTGACCATTTTATATTGAGAGAGACTGTGTTATTGCTTTGCAGTTTGCAATAGTTGTATTATGCTGCAAAGAAAAGAAAATCAATTAGTCACTAAACAATGAGGAACTTATTTTTTCTGGAAAATGATAATTCTTATAATATTTTTGTCGTATATTTTACATGCAGTTATTTGTGTGCAGAGGTAGATAAAACAGAGTTCCTGAATGCAAATGCCATTTCCTCCTTTCAATCAGGTAGACCTATAATTATCTGATTATGTTTATAGCAAAACCCTGAGTGAAACTGAGGTGTATTTTCTCATTATTCAGTACAAGCAAGAACAAACTGCTACAAGTCATATATATTTATGCTCACAGGTTCTTGATTTAACCTTTAGTCAGCTGGAGGCACCCTGAAGTTGTTTTATGTTACAGCTGGCTCCAGCATCTTGTGTTAGGGTGCTTACCAGCTTTGAACAGCCCAAACAGCGAATTTCACTTTCTTCAGTGGCACTGCTGCCTCTGCATCTACTGATGGGACTGCGTAGGAGACAGCAAAGGAGTGTTTCTAACTCTGTCCACAAGTTACAGCACATTCTTCATTGTTTCTCTAAATTACCACTGGTAGTTTCTGTTAATGACTGACATAAAAAATCATTTGACAATGACGTTATACATCTATTAACATCAACTTTCTTTAGATCATACATTCTATTAAACTGACCTTTATTTACTTCTAAGGACATTAGAAAGACAAGAAAAGAGGAACTGGCACTAGACTAGATAATTTATGGAGAATTTGAGGCAACTCATACTAAATCCTAGCATTTTTTTACATATGTAAATCCAAATTAAAATGATGACTTCTTTCATATAGGTTTGTTTTTAGGGTGGCACTGTCAAGCGACATTACCTGTTTCCTGGGAATGAACTGTTAATATTGCCTCACAAAGCAACTATGTTTCTCCAGCATTTTGTGACAGTTTTATTTTTTCTTAAAATTCAATTGTTTAATGGGGAAAAGTTTCAAGACATCAGGAAAAGCTTTATATGAACTTACTAAAAGACACAGTTCATGCTTTCTTATTGTTGCCAATAACTGAATGTCGTGGTTTTACCACTAGAAAGCATTGTACTGACAAGAGATGTCCAAGAAAACCAANTTAGCGCGGGGATGAGAAGCGATGTCGCTATGGCTGTGTCCAGCGCCAAAAGAGGAAAATGGCATCCCCTCTCGCCTTTTTATAGGGGACCCCTCTTTGTGCATGCGCAGATGGCCCCCAGGGGGCCTGCCTTTCTCCAATTGGATCAGCCAGCACCCGTGCCCCGCCCCGTGCCCCGGCCACTCACAGGAGCGCCGGGCCGGACCGGGAGTGTGCCGATCCCCTGAGCCAGAAGTGCGGATCCGATTATGGCGGTGCCCTCGGCACCCTGGCCAGCACAGCGCCCCGCAGCCCAGAACCCCCGGGCTCAAGCGATCCGCCGGGCTTGGCCTTCCCAGCAGCCAGGACCACAGGTGCGCGTGCCACCGCGCTCAGCCAGGACCACCTGCGCGCCAGCGAGAGCCGCCACTGCTCCCACCGGCCACCGGACACCGCCGGAACCGCGACGTTTTCCAAGGCGCGGGCCTCTCTCTCGGGGCAAACCCATTCCAGGGCACCCGGCCCTTCACAAAGAAAAGAGAACTCTCCCCGGGGCTCCTGCCAGCCAAAGAGGGGCCACGCCCGCACCAACGCTGCGGGTGGGGAATGCAGCCATGCCGGGGACCGGCCCTGTCCCCGCCCATCCCCACCCCCCACCGGGGGGGAAAGGGGGAAAAACGGCTTTATCTTCTAACCCACAACACTGAAGTACTTGTTTATGTCTAAGTGCTCTTCTCTCCACTCTTAAAGCTTAGTGATGGGAATCAGTGGAGTGCCCCAGTGGAGGTGTTTAAAAAAACCCCACTCTTCATTGTTATATTTCTGTCACATTCTTTGAGAAACAATATGTTACACTCTACCTTGGATGAAGAAGCTTTGCAAGGCATCACTATGACTGCTTGCCACCTGCTACAGATGTGAAGAGGTAGTTTCTGGTTCTCAGCATCTAGATGTTGTTATGGGTTTGGTAGTTGTCAGAGAGCACTGCCTGTGTACAATCTGCAGATTGCACATTGGGCTCTACTCAAGCAGAAACTGAGGTTTGGGATTGCTGGCTTTCTTGGGCTACAAAACTTTCAAATTCTGCCTCTTAGTAAAAAGGGCAGCACTTATGTGAGGAGCAATGAAGGACAACAATCTGTTCATGAAGCTTCAACTTGCAGAACTGTACATGGAGGGCTATCCATGAAAACCTGTAAAGTAAGTGTTCATAAGTGATAATATCAGACAAATGCAGAGATATCACTTTGGTGAACGATGGTCTACCTGATAGTATTTCACAGGAAGGTGTCGTAGGGTTAAAACCGAAAATAAAAACGGTCTCTGTTGCTGCCGTGTGGGCCGGCGGCTGAGCAAGGTGGGGGGGGGGAAATGACCCTTTCCCCCCCACCGCCCGCACGGACCGGGGGGCCGCCTGGCGCCCGCCGCCGGCTCCTCCACGCCCTTCAGCCCCGGCGAGAGTGGCGGTGGCGAGAGTGGCAGCGACAGCTGGGCGGCCCCGTGGAGCAGCGGGGGCTGTGCTGGGGCACGCTGTGCGGCCACGCTGCTGCTGCCCGCGCCGCTGTCCTGGATGCCCCAGCCGAGCCCTGGGGTTTGGAGACCCGAGCCAGGCACGGTGGCTTGTGCCTGCGGTCCGAACCACGGGGAGGCTGAGCCTGGCAGATCGCGTNTTTCTGGGAGGGGGAGCCGTTCTTTTGTTCACATTTTTTCGTGATTAGGGTTTTCTTTCTTTCCTTTTTTTCTTTCTCTTTTGGAGGGGTGGGGTGGACTTCCCTTTTCTCGGAATTGCATTCTTCCTTGTGGATCCTGGGGAGGCAGATTTTCTTTCCTCGGGGCGGGGGGTTGTTTCTTCTCTTTCTTTTTTTTTTTTCCTTTGTGGTTTTTTTTTTCCTTTCCCGCCACCGGGGGCAAGTGGTCTGGCTATTATCGGTGGCTACTGCCCGGGGCCCAAAGACCACATCTTTTTCATCAGCACTAAATCCCTCCCTGGGCTATCGGGAAGGGGAGGGAGGGGGACGCGCGCGGTTTCTAATTTTTTTGAGTGTCTTTCCTTCAGTCAAAGCCGGGCGGAAGCTCGCGCTGCTAGGGGGGTCCTCAGACCGGCCACGTGCTTCCTCTAATTACCCCAGCGTCTCTCCGGGGGGCCCAGAGAGAGACCAGCACTATTTCCAGAGCATCCTCATCCCAAAACGGGCCCTGGGAAACTTAATTTGTTTGTTTGTTTGCACTTTATTTGTCGGGTTTTGTGTGTGCGCAAAATAAACTGTGATATTTGTGTGTTTTCTTCAATTTGGGGCGTGTTTGTGGCTTCTCTCGGAATCTCTTGTCCAAAATTGCTAAATTTGTGGTAAAACCATGACAGAAGGATAACATCAGACATCTGGGTGAAATCAGAAGCTGTAGATCAGCTGGAAGAGCTAAGATCGCTCCTATTGATATGGGTTTTAAAGCAAAATATGCAAGTGTAATTTTCCCTTGATTACCAGTTTTCATGTAAATACTTTTTTATTTTAAATGCTCGAATCCCTGCTCAAGTCATTCCTGAAGGAAGGACACAGAACATGTGTTAGTTCTCAATCGTCACTTGGGTACTCATACTTTTGTATATTCTGTTATTTTTTCACTCAATTCATGTCACTAGTCTTTTATTATGGAAAATGGATGTAGGTAAAAATTCATGATTCCTTGATATCTCCTGATCTACACTGAATGGCCAAGCTGAGGACTTTCTGTTTCAAATAGAACAGAAGTATTTTGTTAGTTTTAGATTGGATTTGACTCTAAATGTCTGATCAACTTTTTGAATCCTAAATTTTAAACAATTTTATGGGTTCATGATATTGGCTGCATAATATGTGGTTGTTATTAAGTGAACCTGTAAATATTAAGTTTTACCCTTAATAAGGCTGAAGTATTTTTTAATTCATAGATAACACTCATAACAATGTGAATGGTATGATAGCTGGAAATAACACGTGTGTGATATGTTAGCTGAATTGTGCAATTGAGGCTGTGAGTTTGTTAGTCATCAACATTACAGAAACATGGATAAAGCAAAAGGATGAGGGGCAAGGTGCAAGGGCAGGGTGTTGCCTGTGATAACATTCTGATTCTGGTTGCAGCCAAGAAAAGCTAGACTGATGGTGTACGAATAGGTCAAATCAATGAAGATGGGGTTTTATTGCATGTCTGAATCCCTTCTTCTTAAACTATGACCCATTTCCTGTGCATGAAGTTATTATAACTCTTCAAGTGATGGGTCAAAACTGATTGCAAGCAAAATGATGAGCTACATTACACACAACCCCCTACTTTCCCTAATTGCAACTATGTTAACAAAAAGGGGAGGGGGAGGATATATAAAAATAGGAAACATGTATGAAAATCTCACCAAACTGTTACAAGATAGTAAGTGGAAATTCTTAAGACAATAGGATCACCTCCGGTATTTTCTGAATATTTTTCTGGGTCCTTTATCCTTTAGAAAAATGGAAGAGAGACAGGAATTAAAAAGGCTAAGTAGGGCAGACTTTGAAAGTGAATTAGGCTTTCATAGAAAAAGTAACACCTTTTGCAGTTCTTGACTAGAGAGACAGAATGATTGTAGAGTGAACTACCATCCTAGTTTTTGTTGTTTTTTCTAATTTATTCTCTTTTCCTCATTAACATTTCTTGACCTAGTAGTGGGGTAAAAATATTTCTGCATGCAGACAAACAAGCTGGAACCCAATTTGCTTTCTGAGTCACAGGATTTCTTCAGGTAAGCATCAACCTTTTGTGACAAATCCCTGAATATAAGTTCCAGGAAACAGCATATTAATAATATGGCTTAAAACACCCTTTATTCCTTCACACATCTTATTTAGTCACTTAGAGATAACATTATGCGACATTTCAGAACCTTTGTGTATTTATAGCTTTCTGCTTTCCCTTTGTGTCCCTATGTATTAATTAAAGATATTTTATTAAAGGTAATTAAAGGTACATTAACTCAAAGAGGTTTTTTTTTTTTCATGTTACTATAGCAATATACTTGCTTGAACCAGCTCTAACCAGTAAAAAATTAGTTAGACCTTTTTCTGAGGTCTAACTTGATTTCTGGTTTTAATTGTCTATGGTGCTAAAGCTGAGCAGAAAAATTGCCAGGACAAAAGCAGGAGAAACAAGTCTGCTAGGGAATGTAAAATCTGTTATGCTCTTCATCTGCTTTCTGAGCACTGAAAACCTTATACAACTTCCAAATTATTCCCTCAGTTTCCATAAAAGATCCTTCTCACTACCTCTCCCTAAAAGCCTGGCTTATTTTATGGGTCAGAAGAGCATTGTTACAAGTACAAAATTCAAAGGCTGATTTGGCATCATTGGCTAAAATAATAATTTACTTTTACTTGGGATATTCTAGAAGAGAAAGTATAGATATTTCACAGGAAATTTGCAGGTTATTATAAATACTTACATATTACGAGTCCTTTCTAGTTTCAATTGACAAATTACTTTTGTAAGAAACAGCTTCTTCCTCTCCTTTTCCTCTATTTCTTTTGAAAGATCTTTTGAATAATTCTTATCTAATAGGTAGGATATGCTGTATAATGGAAAACAAGTTTTGGGATTTATTGTGATCAAATCGAAGACTTTTGAGAGCTTTGTCATTAACAAAAGGAATGAATTTGTTGGAAAACAAATATCCTCTAGTTAAATATTAAAGATAATGAACAAACTCTTTTTAAGGTCCTCTAGTGACTACAGAAACACAGATAAGATAATCACGGACAGGTCTGGGAGTTCTTGTTGGTTTTGGTTTTGATTGGGGGTTTGTTTGGTTGGTTCAGTTTTGGGGGTTTTTTTGCTTTGATTTGTTTATTTGGTTTGGTTTGTTTTGTGGGGTTTTTGAAGATTTTTTTATTGTTTAATTAGAAAAAAATCTCTCCTGAGAAAAAGGTGCCTACATGTATTTGATTTTCTGTAGAAGCCCATAAGAATGACACACCGGTGAATTATAAGAATAGTCTTGATGGTCAGATTGTGTCAAATTATTTAAATTCTAAAGAATAGCACAATGATAGAGACAGGAATTTTCATGTACCCTGTATGTGAAAATATATACTCTATCATCATATGATATGTCACACCATTTCTACAAATGAGAGTATCTTAAATGATGTGTGTCTCGTCAGTGCCAAATTAATTCGTGTTATCTTCTAACATCTGGGGCTGGCAGAATTCTCTTTTTTTTGCTTACAAATAGTTCATGCAGCATTTTGCATCCTGCACGTGTTTTTACTTCTAAGTATCCATCAGGCAGAATGGGTAAGTCATTCATAGACTGTTTATTTTAACTGGATTCAGTTCCATTGGTGGATTTTGAAAGACAAGCCCTCTGCTTTACTTTTTCCATTTTTTGGTTGAATTGTGCAAGAAGAACTTTGCTCAAATTATAACTCTGCTACTAGATACTTCTTCCCTTGCCTGAACATGTGATATGGAAGGAGAAGAACTCAAGGTTTTTGAAATGCAGCTAATATAAAAGTAATTTCATCATGAGAGAAACAGAAGTACAAAGAGTGAAAATGGTGAAGAAAGATGGGTTTATAGGAAGAAGCCAAAAACTTGCTAGCAATGTTGTGTTTTCCTGTAGTGGGGGAGCGACCAGTTGACTTAGATTGCTGTTATGCTGTGACTATCCTACGTACCAGACATGCTCATTAGACCATCATCTCTGTCTTATGGTACTCCATTTATTAAATCCTTACCTCCTGGAATGATTAATACAACATCAAACAGAACAACTCCTTAACAGTTCTAAATCACTCTAAATTGCAATTTGAAGTGGACTGACACAGAAAGCCTTGGTGACTGTAATAATAGAAGTGTCATTTGAATGGTTATGGTATTGTTCTCATACAAAAGTCAGTGCTTTGACAAGATATCTGCACATCAAGCACTGATACAGCAACATTCTGAAAAATTCTCTGTCTCCCTGTTATTCAAGAAAAATATTTTAGCCAGGAAGGGTGAGAAATCCACTTGGACTTGTTAAATCTCATACTATTGGAATCAGCCCATCTCTCCAGTATGTCAAGGTGTGTCTGAAGGGCCCTCCTACCCTCTAGCAGATCGTCACTTGCTCCCATCTTGGTATCATTTGCAAACTTGTTAATGGTGGACTCAATTCCCTCGTCCATATCATCAATAAAGACATTTAACAGGATGTAATGGTTTGGCTTAAAAACTGCAGGAGAAGACAAAGAAAAAATAAGTCTTTTTCCTGTGCCTACATCCGGCTGGGAGGAGTATCCAGGTTACCAAGGTTACCTCTGCCTGTGCCTGGGTTTTCCCATCAGCCCCAGAGACCCACAAGGAGTGCTGGGAAGGGGCTGGGATTATAATCTTCACAGACACACCACCCCTCGAGGGACTGCCACCTTCTTTTCCACAGATACATTTTATTTTTGGGGTTGTGGGTGCTCGCCTCTGGACCTCTCCTGTGTTCTTGTGAGGGGTGTCCTCCTCCTCTGTATTGCTAGTTAGGTTTTTATTTCCCCTTTCCCCACGGTGAGGGTGGGGTGTGGGGCCGCTTTGCCCAGGGGGTACGGTGTAACCTCTAGTCTTTCCCCTCTTCCCTTCTC
>VYZS01004336.1:30831-42143 GCA_013400695.1 Neodrepanis coruscans | reverse complement strand
TGACTGTGAGGGCTGTGACCGTATTTATGCTACTAGGTCTAACCTCTTGAGGCATATTTTTAACAAACATAATGACAGGCATAAAGATCATCTAATAAGACCCAGGAGACTGACACCAGGCCAGGAAAACATATCAAGCAAAGCAAATCAGGAGAAACCATTGAAGTCTAACCAGAGAGGACTCAAAAACAGATCAGGAAAAGAAGGTAACAAGCTGTCAGTGAAAACAAAACGAAAGAAAACTGTGAACTTGGAAAATAAAAACTCAAAAGGAATACAAGTTCAAGAAAATAAGGCTTATTCACTGAAACGTGGCAAGTACGTATATTCAATAAAGGCTAGAAATGATGCCTTATCAGAATGTACAAGCAGGTTCATAACTCAGTATCCATGTATGATAAAAGGATGTTCTTCTGTAGTTACAAGTGAAAGTAACATAATAAGGCATTATAAATGTCATAAGCTGTCCAAAGCATTTACTTCTCAACACAGAAATCTTCTTATTGTATCTAAAAAGCACTCTGTCCCTGAAGTAAAGGAAGCCTCTTGTGAGCAAGAGGAGACTGATAAAAAAACTGATGTGAAAGAGCCTGAACAAAGTTCAATAACAAGCAATAATGATTCAAGCACAACTCCCTTACCACAAAAGGAAACTGAAAAAGGTGAGAAGGATGAAGTGGATGAACTGACAGAACTATTTATTACTAAACTAATTAATGAGGATTGTTCAACTGCTGAAAATCAAGCAAAAATCTCTTCCAGTGTAAATAGTGACTTCCAGGAGACCAGCTCCTGCCCCTCAGACAAGCAAAAATCAAACAACCTGAAAAGATCAAATAAAGAAAAAAATGTATCTCAGAATAAGAGAAAGAGAGCTGAAAAAACTGAGGAAGCAGTGCCTGTTGATGTGAGTAGCCTGCACAGGGAGGAGGAGACTGCTGTCGCCATTCAAACGGCTGAGGAGCAACCTGCGCCTTTTGACTGGAGCTCATTTAAGCCTATGGGTTTTGAAGTGTCATTCCTCAAGTTCCTTGAAGAATCTGCTGTGAAGCAAAAGAAAAACACTGAAAGAGACTACCATAGTAGCGGAACCAAAAAAGGATCCCATTCAAACTCTCGGAAATCCAATGAGAAGACCCCCGTAGCAAGTGATAGTGTTACTTGGTCATGTTCTGAAACTGAAACCCTTGTACTGTTTGCCAACCCATCACAGCTTCCGTGTGGTGATAATGTAAAGATAGTTTTAGACAAGACTCTTAAAGACTGCACTGAGTGTGTGTTGAAGCAACTTCAGGAAATGAAGCCTGTCATCAGTTTGAGAAAGCTTGAAGGACGGTGGGAGGATAATCCAGATGTTATAGCTGCAAAAGTAATTGTTTTGGGTACTGAGGAAGGGGAATCAAAATACTGAAAACCTACTGTGTTTAACCATGACCTGTAATAGAATTTATTTTGAATAGGAAGCCATCAAGCATGCTAGTAACTGTGGAGCTCTTTTATTTTGAAGTGATTTAATCTAGCAAAAAACATGACATGAGTCATGTAAATGTCTTATTTGTTTTTATCCCTATGGGACTTAAAGAACAGAGTAATTGCTTCAGTTTTGTAAATACTTGATCAAGACCTCAACTTTCTATCAGATTGTCCTTTCCATAAACTAAGTCTTTGTGAGTTGTCTGTGATTGGTATCTTTCACCAGGTTACTTCTCATGTATAACAGTTCTCTTTATTTGTAGATACATTTTTTTGTATATATTTATTATTGTAAATCATTTGCTGCCACCAGCAGTCTGTAAGTCTAAACTATTAAATGACACATTTATATTCGGAATTTTAATTTGTAACTAAGTGAGCAAGTTTTTAAAATTGTCCTTTAATCATTTTAAATTAAGAACTTTTGAACTAAAGCTAGCTAAGTCTGCCATATCCAGTTTATTTTGCATAAAGCATTTATTTACAGAAGAGAAGCTGGATAAGATCACATTTCATAGGTTAAATGTACTGACACACAACTCATTTTTGTAAATTTTAACATCCAGTATCTATGGATGATATTCATACGTAGTTAACACACAAATATAGTTTTCTTATAGCTACATTTTTCATTGCTTTTAATTGGATACAAAGCATTTATGATTCCATAAGAAAAATGGAAATGTGAATAAAAATAGTTTGCTACATTGAAGATTTAAAACAATATTTGGTATTAAAGATTCCGTTGTGAATGTGATAGAAAATTAGTAGTGTGGAGCAGTGTATATATTTGAGGTGGTGATTTGTGAAGTAGCCCAGTATTGCCTTAAATAAAAACACATTTCATTTCTTGTTTTATACATGTGATCTTATAAAGGTTATTTTTGTTTCTGTAACTTAGATTGGTGTATAGTTTAATTTTTGTTAAAAAAAAAAAACAAAACAAAAAACTTCAGAAACAGTTTTTGTAAATAGTGGGTTTATAAAACAGATGGTTTATTTTGATAATACCATTTTGGTATCTATCTATAAAATACACAAGTCCTTATGCCATACCATTTAAAGTTAAATAAACAAGGCACTTTCTGAAAGGGAAGTGAGATTGTGATCTTACAGAGAAACTCGGTGGTTGTGCTCTATTGATGGCATAGGCTCCCTTTGCGCTCTTCTGCCTCTTGCTGACTGACTGTACCTGGCACCACTCTCACAACCTCTCTTCCACACTGGGATGAGCCTCGGAAGCGGTGCTGCTTGTAGTGCCCAGGATTGGAGCAATTCCTCTGTATGCTGCTAACTGAAATGACAGGTATCCAGTTTGTTGAGTAACCAAAAGTGTGAATGCGTTGGT
This sequence comes from Neodrepanis coruscans, assembly GCA_013400695.1. NCBI lineage: Eukaryota > Metazoa > Chordata > Aves > Passeriformes > Philepittidae > Neodrepanis > Neodrepanis coruscans. The sequence continues at coordinate 39,322 of VYZS01004336.1, read as the reverse complement.
GGGAGCTGTCAGTACCCAGGAATCTTCAGTGTTGGTTTTCACATGTGATTATGCTTGACTCAGATGGGACAAGCCAGCTGGATTGTGTGATACCAAAAATTTTTCTTGGATTATTCTCGTTACTGGATGTGACCTACCTTCAGTAATATAAAAGTCTTTATCTTGGGTGAGATTGGCTTAATTTTTTTTCTATAAACTTGTTTTGCCATGTAAAGCTTTGTATTAAATGCTACACTTGATTGCTCTTAAGCTATTCATCTGGAATCTTTGATTCATCTGAATCTCTGAATATAAGTCCAGAGGGCACATTCCTACAACCAAATGAAGTGACTTGTTGCTAGAGTGAGGATTATGTATGAAACAGCGGAAAGGCAACAGCAATTCAACTTGGGCATAGCCCTTGGTTTGCTACGTGGTGCTAAATTGCCTACCTTCGCAGAGAGCCTGTGCTTCCACTTGAATGGAGCCTGTTGGCTCCTCTCACTTCTGATCCCTCCCAGATGACTAAACTGATTATTCTGCCAAGTTAGTAACTCAAAAGTGTGGTCTGAGAATGATAAAAACAAAACAAATCCTTGCATATTAACTCTAGGAGAGATCATTATAATCGTTACAAGCACACGGTGCCATGTTCTACCTACCAGAGGCTGCGTGGTCCCCCTGGATGGAGCTGCTGTTGGATACCAGCCATGGTGATTGTAGAGGGAACTTCTGCAGGGAAGAGGGCAGAGATCCTCTGGAGAGGATCCACAAAGATCGTCTGAAATCTCTTGTTTTCAGCTGTACCTAACCACTGCGGTCGCTGTCAACAGACCTTGCAACTGTTAGTCTTTAGAAGAATTTTTGTGTTGTGCGAGTTCAATAGTTTTAATATTGACATTCCTGATGGTAAATTCTGCATCTTTTGCAGTTCTTGGACTGAGAATAGCATATAACTAGCTACACAGTGCTATACTAGAATGTTATTACAAAAGAGAAAAGAAAAAAAATCCAATGTCTTAAATATCCAGGAATTAATGTCTGATTTGGATCTGAATGTAGGGTCTGAATTTCTGAGATTGAAATATTTAATACTGTCTGATCACAATCCAATTAAAGTAGGTGCTGTACCAATATAGTCAGTGCTTTCCACGGCACACTCCCTTTTAGGTGGCTACTGACACAGGTAAGCTAATATGGGGTTTTTTTGTTTTTAAAAAGTATTTTGAACTTGAAGTGGGGGGACTAAAGGTTGGGTCTGATTTAAGATGTCACTGCAGAGGGAACTTGGTTTGGTAATGCCACCTACAGAAGCTCCTGCAGAAATAAATATGATATTTGTATTTAGATGTTTTGCCTTGGGTGATGTAGAAATCCTTCTGCAGCAGCGGCAGGATGCCTGAGCTGACAGCTTCTCCAGAGCCTGAAGCCATGCCCCTGCCCTTGGGGCTGCTGGTCAGGATGAGGCTCCAGGGCAGCCAAGCCCAGCTCTACCAGCAGCACCTCAGTCAGCAGGGGTGCCCTGACACCCAGAGGTTCTGCTGGCCCTGCTGCCCAGTCCCTCTGTGTCTTTTGCCTTGCTTTTTCCTTCCTTTGTGTCTGCCTTCCAGATTTGTCACCTGTTAACTGTGGGGCATTCAAGCAAACACACTTTTCTTTTAACCCCCTGTGGCCATCAGGAATGCGCTGACTGAAACGGCAATTGCTGGTGGGGAAGCAACCAAATGAAGGAAAGTCACAGTCGGCCTCTCCTGTGGTTAACTGTGTTTCTAAAGAAATCTGCTGCTGTCTGAGCCCTAATTCCATGTAAATAAGAGTAGTGGGTTTGTCCTCGCGTGTTTTCAGGGTGGCCCTTCTGAGTAGGATGAAGGGACTGTGGGTCCTAGAACATTACACTGGGGTATCTGATCGGTGGCTGCTCCATAGCAAGTGAGCAATGCTTGTAAAAGTAACGCTGGGAACAGTCATTAGATCAGGTGAGGAAAAGTAGTTGGCTAATTGTTGCAATTAGTTTCTGTGCCAAAGAGTTAGTTGGCTGGGGATCCCGCCTATGCGGGCAGGGACAGGCTACCCTGAGTTTTAGGCCCCGTGAGCTGGAGAAGCTCCTGCTTGGCCCTGGCTGGAGCCTTGTTATGGAGAAGGTGAAATTATTAAAGGAGTGGGAAATGGAACCAGTGGTACTGGAGAAGGGAGTAGAGGGAAGAAACTATCAGCAAATAGGGAAATATTTTTTCTGTGTCTTTTTTCAAACCTCTTCTGTCCCTAAGCAAGGAGCTTACTTAGATTTTAAAGAAAATGAAAGTCTATAAAAGACATGGATCTTTTGATGTTTGCAGGGAAGTTTTGAAGTATGAACAAGGTAAATATTTTTGTATGAATGTGCATGGAGTGATCATGTTATTTCTCCATTACAGTGTGGGCTCAGATCAGCTTCCTACCAATTCCTTATATCCTTGTGAAGCATAGCACTTGAATTGAATCCTTTAAAATGTTCTGAGTGACTCGAAAGTTTAGGGACCAAGCCTGTAAACTCACTTGAACCAAAAATTTAACAGCAAACACCTTCAGGGATGCATGGATGAGTGAAACTTTAACTGGAGAACACAGGCATATAAAGGTAGGGAAAGGGCTGTGCAAGGGAAGGAGCCAGAAAAAAGATCAAATGGTGACCAAGAGCAGGGATTAGAAAGTAGACAAGTTGGTTTCTGTTCTCTCAGGTTAAGTAAAATCTGACAGAGCTACCTGTGTGACACTCTCTTCCTAATAAGTTGCTCTGTCAAACACTCAAATTTTGCAGCGTATGATGTGAAGGCCACTTGGCGGTTTGCTGTGCGTGTGTCGGGGGTTACACAGAGTTGGTCTGTAATAATTTTTCAGAATATTTGTCATGTAAGGTACTGGCCTTGTCAAAACTAAAGTATCCTCCAAGACTCGAAACATGTTGATTTGGGAATTTATTTATCATTTCATGGCTGTTGGAAGATAGAATTAAAAATAAAACTTTGAATATACTTTCCAAAGAATTAGAGTTCATGTTTCATGGGAAAATTTTGGGTTTAAGTGGGAATCTCTGACCAGCCACAGAGCTTCAGGGGGTGCTCCAAAACCCTTCAAGCCCTGATTTAATATACTTTTTTATTAGAGAGCAGCTAATGCACAAATTTTATCAGAAACCTGTGTTAGCTAAACTGTATTTGCTTCATTTTCTCAAATAAACCTTACTTTAAAAGCAATTAATAAATACTTTTTCATTAATGTGCTGTCTTAAAATCTGTCCTTAATAATTAAAACCCATGCATTTTGGGAATTTTTTTTCTTTGATAGTTTTGCCCTTGTCTTAGCTGCAGAAGACTTTCTGACTGGATTTCTGTCATGAGCCACATTCTGTGTATGTAGAGACAGAAAACATTTTGAACTTTTAACAGAAAACATTCTGAAGTGTGTAAAGCACCTTGTTTCCATATAGGCACCAATTCAGTGTCACTAGAGATGTAAAACTTTAATTGGCCACAAGCTGATATCTGAGGGACTGGTGTCACTGCTGAGTTCAGCAGTAGCAAACTGCTACCCCAGTATTCATAATGCTAAAAGAGTGCATTTTGATCAGGGTCAGTACTGATGTATGTCCAAAAGTCTTTCATTCCACCATGAAATAAGTTTTAAGGCACTAGCTTCTATTGTCTTAGAAGTCTAGATTCAAGAAGATGTCTTAGCTAATTTCTATCCCTTTCCTGTTATCCCAAATGATACACATAATACAGAGCAGAAGTGTGTGGTATTTAAGAGTTACTCTCAAACTTGGAGGGAAGGAATAGATTCTTTTACTTTGTTTCTACTGGAGGCTTTTCATATTTTTAGATCTCACGTGTTCTTCTACAGCAGAGAAATCTACTGAAGGATGGAGTAGCAGCATTTTCAGCTTTACTAAGGGGACCAGATTCCAATCTACTCAACACCAGGGGCTACTGGCTACTGTTCTGCCTTGTGTGGTCTGCATTTCTCTGCTCAGTCCTAGGGAACTGGGAATGATCTTTTCTCTCACCTGCCACAACCTCAGAGCAGAAGACAAATCTAATGACTTGGGAGCTGCTTGGTGTGGGTGACCAGAAGTTGACTCTGTCTACCCTGGTATATGCTACTTGCATGAGGTTGAGCAAGTGGCCTTTCTTACAGGATGCATTCCAATGATTAATACCCTAAAAATTGTAAACTACTCAAATACTTCCAGAAGGAGGTGCTCCACAAACAGCCAAATAACCAAGTCTGTCTTTATCATCATGAGCTAAGCTGTCTGCCTCTTGTTTTTTTTTCTTTTCGGGGGATATTTCATACTCTAGTGGAACAGTCTTGTGACTATCCAGCTTACTTCAGGACACCAGCAACCACTCTATGCCAGTATTTTTCCACTGCTATTTCAACAGACCCACCCACCTGACAAATGCCATACATCTCCTTATTCTTCAAGTTTTTAATCAATCCGAGGTTCTCCCACCTCTGCATATGAAAAGCTTCTTTTTGTTTGTACCACAGCAATTCTGCAAAATATTCAATACACAACTGTGAGCAATTGTTTCAGCACGATTTATCATAAGCATCTATATTTACATTAAAACTTCATGGAATTCTCAGGCTTCTATGCTTCTCGTTTCAACATAAAAAGGTCTTGATTCTATGTACAACATAAATTCAGTTACATTATGTATCAGCTCAGCTAATAGGGAACTAGTAGAGAAACAGTATTTCCTATGTAACCATCAGTTCTGTAAAGAACTGATGGGAAAAGCAATTTGTCAAATACAGTTTGTGTAAGAGGAGGGTGGTCTCCAGACTTCTTTCAAGTCAATAGGGAACTTTTTTTTTGTGTTCATCTTGCATATTGAGACACAGAGATGAGGAGCTGTTGTGCAATTGTCCTGCAGTTGCTGCTCTGTTGCAGGCGATGATTTCTGATTTGTGCCTATTGCTTTTGGAGCCTTGCTGTTTCCTCATGTATCTCTTCAGATAACATTTTATGGAGTATTTGAAAATGAGATAACTCAATTCACTTAAATTTAATAGGATGCACAGGCATGAAGTTGCCACCAGAAAACAGGAAAATCATATTCTCAGTGGGTTTGGAAATATAGCAGTCTACAGTATTGGGACATGGTCTTATGTCACATTTCACAAGACGTGGTATTTTGAATCCATTGTACAATTTATAAAACAGAACACGAAAAACTATTTCAAATCCTGTTTTTAAAATGAGGCTGATGAGGTAAGTGCACAGCAACCCACTATCTATCTCTTGTGGATTTCTGTAAAGTTTCTGGTTGTGGTGTTTCTCTCTGTTCTCCCTGTAAGCAACATGAAAAACAACCAAGAGTGAAGGGGTAGAGACCATGATTAATTGCAACACCCAAAGTCTGATGTGGGAGACAGGGAACATGGTCAAGGCAGACATTTTCACAACCAGGCTGCTTGATATTGCATTCCAATTCATCATGTTCATATTTCCAGATGTTTTCTGTGGCCACAACATAAACCAGTAAGCGGAACATGAACGCAACAGCTACCCAAATACTTCCAATTCCTGTTGAGTATCTATTCACTCCACTCAGCAGATCACAAAGGAATCCCCAGCTCATTTTTCTCTTCAAGGAAAGAAGGAAATGCTACACAAGATCAGAGAGATGCTTCTCTTGGGTGAAGAAAAAGGAGACATTCATTCAGCATTAAATATAACCAGTAGCTGAAACAATTTAAAATTATTAAACACTTTAAAAGGGGAACAAAGACATCAGATCTTATTTCTCATAATTTGTACAATCTGAGGCTATTACACAAAATTTCTTTGCTGTTTAAATACATTTTGTTCATTAGGCTGAAGCCTAGCTCCTCTGTGAGAAATGGCCTGTTCTCCCCAAGGGTCTCCTGACTCTCAGGTAGAGCTTTCTCTGGCAAATTCTACCACTGAAATACACTTAACTTAGCCCTGTCAGTTATGCAAATACTAAGCACAGTCAAATCAGATTTCACTTTCAAATTTATGTATAGGAGCCATGTGTCCCATAATAAATTTACTATAATAGTGTAAATTGATTTCTTCTTGTCCGTGGTCTAACTTCTGGGTAAACCTTTGCAATTTTTTAATTCCTGTCCTGCTTCATTGGATTTTATTTGTATTTCTTACCATTACTCCAAATATATATTTGCATCTTCCCCTCTCCAAACTCTGTAACACTTCTTTTGTAGCCACTGGCAGTGAGATTCTTGTCAAAGTCGAAAGAAACCTGAGATAACCACCAAGAATATACAGTCACCCTTCCATCTGGCCCTGTCTCCAGATCTAAGCAGATATTTGAAGATATCAAGCTCCTTTGTTTTGTAAGAGCAAAAAGTAGATGTATTCCCAGGACATAGACTAGCTGGGAGACACAAGGAGGGAAATCAGAATGCACCCTTATGTTTTGTTTTTTAACGTCCTCCATACTGTTCCTGCAAGCCCTGCCTAGCAGGAGCGAAAATGTACCCCTCTGTGGCTGCAGTGACACCTACAAATCCCACTGCCACAGCTGCAGTTACTGCTGATGTAGAAGCAAGTTTACCCACTGGCAAGTTTGCATACAAGTATTAATCAGGCCACAGATTATAAAGCTTCACAGAAAAGATTGTCAGGCATTGGAATGTGCTGCCCATGGAGGGGTGGTGGGGTCACCCCACCATGCCTGGAAATTACTGGGTGTGGCACACCAGTGCCATGGTCTAGTTGACAAGATTGTGATCAGTCAAAGGTTGGTCTTGATGATCTTTGAGTTCTTTTCCAACCTAAATGATTCTGTGCTTCTGCCAAGCTCAACACAGATGGAAAGCTCAGTACTTTTTCTGTCTCTTGATTCTGCAGCCCATTGTGACCTCTGCTTATTGCCAGACTTCTGCTGGGAAGCAAGGTTATCTGGGTATTCCTGCATTGCTACCATTAGAGCTGATGACTTACTTGAGGAGCTGAGGGACAGCTGCAAAAATTAATATATATTGATTTATACTGTGAAGAATGGTTATAAAGCTATGTCTTTATGCTTCAGATAAAAAAGATGGGGAAATATCAGTTAGCTTATAACCTTTCAGACATATGCTTGTATCTTTTCAAACATGTTTAGCAGGGTGGTGACTCTGTGAAATAGTTCTTTGAAGAGCTATTTCTGCCTTCCTTGTCTGCAAATGAAGCTCAAGCAGAAGTTTAAGCCAAGCTCTTGAAGACAGCAACACCAGAGCTTTAATGCTTTCTAAGTAACACGCAATCACTGCATCAGCTGAACAGCAAAGCATGATGATACCACTGTGTGATAAAGCACAGGCCAGAAAACAAAGCATTCCCACAAGCAAAGCATATATGTCTGCGTCTTGTGGATCACTGCTCCTGTGGAGGAGATTTGAAGGAAAATCTTAAGAAGCCTTTAAGATGTGCACAAGCACTACTGAAAGGAAGACTGATTTTTTTTATTCCGTGGAAAACAAGTATGGCTGAAGAGGGCTTTTGCTAATGGCCGCAATAAGTGCACCATCCCTTTCTAGTGTATAAACCTAGTGTCACCTATCAATCCATGGCTCAAGTTACACCAGTTCTGAGCCTTCAGCTGAACAGAAATAAGACATGCTGGGTTGTCAGCAAGGCACAAAAAACAGTGGGAACCAACAGTGGTGGAAATCAGGCCACGGAGATATCTAAATATAGATTGAGGAATGTACTTTGATGTCTCTTTTTCACAAACCTGAGCTGCTACTTCCTTACCTGAGCAGCAAGAGGGATTAGAAAAGAGCCAGTTCATGCGTTATTTGGCAATCCCACATTGAGAAGAACAATGGGAAGGGGAAAAGTAAGTCCTGCCAAAGAAAACAGGGAGCAAGAACTTGAAAATCTCCAGCAGGTCATGAGCAATGGCCAGAAGACTGTATGTATGGAATTCCTGCAAAGCAATTTTGAAAGAGAGCAACACGTTCTGTTACCTAGAAGTTTAGTAATGAGGCATAAGGGATTTCACAGAACTGAAGATGGCTCCTGGTCTGTGTGCTCTGTTGAGAAGAAATGGAAATCTATTAAGGGACTGTAGGGCAAGTCTTGTGGCTAGAAGCGCTGCTACAACCAGAAACCTGCAGAACTTCAGAACTTTCCCACTCGCAGCCTTCAGTTGTGTCGTAGGGTTAAAAATTAAAGTAAAAACGATCTGTGTTCCAACCACGCAGGATGGCAAGGTGGGGGGGGGAATGACCCTTTTCCCCCCACACACCCATGCAACCCGGGGGGGGGGGCCGCCTGCCGCCAGCCCCTCCGCACCTGCCAGCCTCGGCGATGGGACCTGGTCCAGGGCAAGCCTCGGTGCAGTGCGGCATGAGGGCCCTGCAGCGAGGGCTGGTTTTGTTTTTTCCCCGGCAACCATGTGGGCGCAGCGCGCGCCAGGAGCTACTGGGGCTGTGGGCGACGGCGCTGGGCGGGCCGGCGGCAGCAGCAGCGGCGCGGAGCTGGGCGGGCCAT
>VYZS01004336.1:0-30608 GCA_013400695.1 Neodrepanis coruscans | reverse complement strand
TCCAAAGACCACATCTCTTCTTCCATCAGCACTAAATCCCTCCTTGGGCTAATGAGAAGGGGAGGGAGGGGGTTGCGCGTGGTTTCTAATTTTCTTGAGTTTTCCTTCGGTCAAAGCCAGGCAGAAGCTCGCGTTGCTAAGGGATTTCTCAGACCAGACACATGCTTTCTTCTAATTACCCTGGAGTCTCTCAGGGGGCCCAGAGAGAGACAAGCACTATCTCCAGAGCGTCCTCGTCCCAAAAACGGGCCCTGGGAAACTTAATTTGTTTGTCTGTTTGCACTTTATTTGTCGTGTTTTTGTGTGTACGCAAAATAAACTGTGATATTTGTGTGTTTTCTTCATTTTGGGGTGTGTTTGTGACTTCTCTCGGAATCTCTTGTCCAAAATCGCTAAATTTATGGTAGAACCACGACAAGTTGACATTGACAAATGGCTGTATAGGACAAGCTGCAAGCCTAAAGAGCCTGTCTCATAGTATTGTTTGGGTTGTAACCAGCACAGCTCCTCTGTTCAAAGGAGATATAAACATGCCTTTAAAAGGTTATGTTTGCTTAAAGCACCACTGATTCTATAGATGTAGATGTTAATTGATGTTTTTGTATCCTCTGAAAATACAATTAATTCACTGAAGCATTGCAACATATGGAATGGAAAAAATAAAATGGACTTCAAAGATAAGGAGGTGCTCAACAGGTGAATAAGAGAAAATTGACTTCATGGGACAGCACAGGCAGTCTGATGATAGGCTAAGTTAGCTGAGGATAGAGAAGACAAAGACATTATGTGGGCTGTATGAAATTCAGAGCAAGGTGAGGATTCAGACAACAGTGAAAAGAGAAATTGTCTAATAAGCACACGGTTGAGCAGTAGGAAAAATGTGACAGTGGTATGAAGTTTTGTAACGCTTCCAGAAGTGGCAGAACACGTCAAAGCAGATGCCAACTGGTGTCAGGGCATGACACTTCGGCAAAATTATATTCTGGCTAACCCAAGGACAAGAGAGTTCAAAAATGTGATTCAAATCATTGTAGCCAAGGAGATATTTCAGTCTTAGCACCCACAGGAGGTTAATTTTGTGCAGAATCAATCAAAGGGAGCCAAGACGGGGACCTGGCTAAAGAAATCGGGTAGACTGTGGACAATGTAGATGACATCAATTTGCATCAAGGTAATGTCCAGTGTTGAGGCTAACAATGAAGTGACTCAAAGGTTTAAAAAAGCTACACCAGGGTCAAAGGAGGATCTATTTGTCACTGTGGACACAAAGACCACAAAAAAAGACTTGGCCTTTACTGGAAATTGCAAAGGAGACACTAGAGAGTCTTAGAGAGTAGAAGCTAGATTATTTGCATCAAGTGCTCAAGAAAACATTGAATGGAGCAAGAAGTGAAAAGCAGGGATTTGAGGTCAGATATACTTCAACCCCTGCTTGATACACACATACACACTCACATCCCAATTTGGACAAAAGATGAAGATTAGAAATACATTGATTTGTTTTATCCATTTCTAGCTGAAGTATGAGTGATAAGCATGAGAACAAGTTCTGCCAGCCAGTAATTAAAGCAGTTAATCTCTCTTCCTTCTCACATACATAATCTATTCCTTAGATGTGACTTAAACACCCCCCACCAACACACATGCACATTTTGTCTTGCTCACTAGAGACACAAATGACCAGAAAAGCCTCCTCACCTCCTGGTTTCCCTCAGATGTATCAGTGACAGCAAACAGAGTAACCTGAATGCACCATTAACTTCTGAGTGTGCTGAATGTACTTTATTGAGTAACGTGTTTGAATAATGCCATTGTCATTTAATGTATTCATCAAATATTCATTTCTGTCATTCACTGAGGTCTATGGAAGATTAGCTAACGTACATTGAGTAATGCATCCACTGAAAAGCACAGAGACTTATTTCATCTAGATTTCAATCAGCTCTGCTAATTTAACTACTTCAAAAGCAGAAAAGGTATCTTTGTATGGAGGAAAATGGTAGGAGGGAAGGGACAGCAAGAAAATGTAAGAACAAACCAGAGAGGAAGTGGGGAAAGCATCCAAAGTGTTAGAGGCAAAAAGAGGGCAGGTGACTTGGAGCTCAGAGAGGTGGAAAATTACAGGAAGGCACAGTATTATGGGAAATGAAGGTGGAATGGTGAGAAATAAGAAAAAGAACACAAGCCTGTGAACAGTGGCCCTATCAAGCAAACTGAATAGTCCTCACAAGTTGAGAGACGGAAAAGCTCCTTTTTCTGAGCTAAACATTGCTGGGGTGTATTTTGCTGCATCTATAACTTACCTTTTATATATATATATATGACAAGAAGAAAGAGAACCATAAATAGTGGCAAAATTATAAAGCAGAGAGCAGAATCAGAAAGCACAGAGAAGGATATAGAATAATAAAAAAGCAGAGTTGGTAACAATATTGAGAGTTCATCCTCTCAATTTTTTTTTTTTACACTTTGACCAAAACAACATCACAGCACTTCTTTTTTCTTCTTTTCTTTCTCCTCAAACACCAGGGATCATCTAGTGTTATGAGAAAAAGAAAAAAAAAAAAAAAGCATTGGTGCAATGATTTCTATAAACAATCAAACAAACAATGATTCAGGTGTTCATTTTGTAACTGCACTTTCCCTTTATCTTCTTTGTTCGTTGATATAAGCAAGTGTGCATCCATTTTATGGTTGCTGAGTCTTTGTTTCATTGAATGCCTACTGCTTCCTTACTGACTAGCAGAGGTGTGGGGTCCACAGGCTGAGAAACACTGACTTGCTTTGCTCTCTGGCTCTAAAAAGGCTTAGTTGTGCAGAAACTATTTCTGACAGTTCAGTCTATTCCTAGACTGACAGAAGTTCAACTACTGCCCCTAGCATGGTGCATCTATTCCAGTGCTCTGCTAGAAAAGAGGAGAGATCAGGAAAGCTCCTAGAAACACCAAGGAACAGTATAAAATGATTCAAAGTCACACTACCAAGCTGTACATGCACCAGCTGTTGCATGTCTCCAGTAGAAGCTGAAAGACACTTACCTTGCAATGCCTTTTGTTCCTTTCCAATGGTGAGAGCACCAAGGTGATCTCCAGGTCCTTATGAGAGAGTCAACATGAGAAAAGAGAGGTCATAAAAATTAACTTTGCCTTCTTCAGAAAACTCATATCTTATCACAGAATAAGTAAAGCTGTAACGTTAATATAGTATTGATACTCACTACTTTCTAAGGCTCTTCAAAGACAAGCCAGGTAAGGCTTGACAACCCATAAGCAAACACAGCCCTCTAGGCCTGTGTGCTGGCCAAGTCGTTCACTTCTGTCACAACTGCTGCTAGTGGCTGGTAGTACAGCAATGTCTGTGGTTCTCAGGTTGAAGTTTCCCACCTATTTATTTCATTCTTCCAGTGCTTCCAGTGGAAGTGGAGATCCCCAAATGGCAGAGGTAGATATACTGGCATTAGCTTGCTATTCTGTTGAACAGACAAAAATGTAATCTGTAGACACTTTAGAATTAACTTCATTGATATAAACCATTAACATGTATTAGGAAAGGGAGTCCTAGCCTCAAAACATCGGCAATCACTGCTGTTGAGTGGGAGATGTCCACCAGAGAGGTTTATCCAGCATCACTCAGCACATCAGAAGCAGGGCTACAATAAGAACCATGATTTCTCATAGCCCACCATTGCTTTCACCTTAGCTTACTGGTTCTAACCTCTCACTGTTCTATGACCATGAATTAATTTTTGACTCCTTGCAGCAAGAAATAAGCCCTCTGGTACATTGGGAGTTAAAACTCTGATTACTGTGATATTAAAAGTAGAATTCCAGAAACAATTAAATAGTGTTTAAAATATAAATGTAGTGTGTAAAAACTAAAAAAAAAGGGATTTATTTGCCAACCAACAACAGAAAAGAAAAGAAAATACTAGACAGAAAAGGGCTCAGCTGGTCATTTCCCCATACTGGAGCTGGTTGGTTTGGCTTTTACACCTGACTTCGGCATGTGCATCTTCAGTGGATGAGGACAAATCTTCCTTTCTGGACCTCAGGATCTTAGCTGCCAAACACTCACTTCTCTGAAAATATAACTTCTAAACTACATTTTCAGTGGCTTCATAACCTAAAGCACACTTGGCATTTTTTTATAGCTGGTGGTGACAGAATTCTGTCTTGTTTTGTATTTAGGAAAACCACAAACACCACTTAAAAAACCAGCAGCTGCTGAGTGTGATGCTTTGCCAGCTCCTAATTGCTGTGGTCTCTTCTCTGCAGCAATGAATGGGTTTTGAGAGAGGGCAGACACAGTTCACTGTTTTCTTTGTTACTTAGGAAACCGTGTAATGAAAAAAAATTGAGCTCAGAGGTAGCCAAAATTACTTCATTTTTTTTAAGTCATTATGTCTATATTTCACCTACACAACTACAACTGGATTTCTCCTCATCTTCATGCCAAACAGATAACCCATCTCTCCCATGCTCTCCTGATGTAAAAGAAAAAACTCCCTCTGCAGCAAATCATCTTCAACATTAGTAAGTATTACTTTTCCATTCAGGCTATTGTTACTGGTTTAATGTTTTAGGAATTCAAAAAGTCAAAATATTTCCACTTGAACAAAAGATCATCAATAACCACATTACAGTTTTTAATTCTGTAGTAGTTATAAAGTATGGCAATAGCGTAATAAAAAGATTATTATATCCTTGGTTTATGCTGGCTGACGGGACACTTGCATGTGGCTATTATCAAGCAGATTTGACACCCAAAAAAACAACTTCTCATTCAGAAACTACATTTTATGACAAGAAACTCTAACATACCTGTCTGTGCCTCAGTGAATTATTACAGCTGGACACCAGCTTTCTAGTGGAATTAACAATCAGCAATTCATTTCTGAGAAAGGGAGTTACTCTTTAAGCCTTGAAAGTGGAAACTGCTTATCTCCTAGGTAATATAAACTAAATGAGTGAAACCTGATCACCTCTCCTGGCACACTGTTCAAAGCAGAACCATAAAGCATCTTGTATCATCACAAAGGTATGAGGAAACTGTGGCATTTATCAAAAGTCATAGGATTTGTGTGCACCTTTTGAGCATTCATCAACATCAGCTCAAATGCTGCATGCTTTGAGCTTTCACAGTAGCAACGGCACAGATTGAAGACACTTGCTGTGAGCCTTGTTTGCTCTAAGACATTTTACACCAGATTTGTATTTTGTGGTCTCTTGGGCAAGTCAACTGTCCACAAAACACAAACATTCTTTAAAACACATCTTACTCCTAATAATATATTACACAATGTTCAGAAATGCCTTTCTCTTAGAATTTTAAATTATAGTGGTTTTCCCAAGCAAGTGAAGCCGGCATCTTATCAATTATCAGTGCTTTGGTGGCCATTCTTACCCGGGATGTGGTTATACTACTGAATAACATTACAAAATAAGACTGAAGTCCTTTCCTCTTAAACTAGTTGTTCACAATATAATTTATTCATAGTATAATTTAGTTAGCTTAACTTACTGTGAGTTTTATCTGGGAATTGTAAGTGAATGTTTGGTAGTTTTATGGAGAGGAAGGCATCACATAGCCTAATACATGCCCGAATCAGGACCTTGGTACCACAGAGAAGCTGGTGCCTCCAGAATGTGACTGAAGACGCCAGAGCTTGGAGATGTGCTGCATGTCCAAACAAAGCCTCCCAGCTGCCTGCTGGAGAGAGCCACCTGCCAGGTGAGTGCCTTCCTCCCAGTACTGCTGCTGAATGCCTGACAAAAGCCACAGATGGCCGAACAAGGTCCACTTCATATCAGTAATTCAACGGCTAAAATCACTGCAGGAATATTGTGATTACCTGTAGTACTGAGAAAATTAAAATTTAGCTTTAAATCCAAATTTTATTATGATATTAAAGACATCTGAGTAATTGCAAATGTCCTACAGTTAGTTTTCAGGCGGAGTAGGGAGCAAAATTGGCATACTCCAAGGTCTCTCTTTGCCCCTGTTTGGAGATGCAGTCTTAGCTCAAGTTTGTCTTTAAACCCACTCTAAGGTGTCTCGCTATGTATTGCTGTAGGGAGAAAACACAGTGCTGCACATGTTTCTCTGCTCTTCCTTTGTAGTAGAAACTAGTTTTTTTCCTTCCAGAAGGGATGCTTTGAGTTTTGATATTATTCTGTTCCCAGTCAGAAACAATTTGCCCACTCATTAATACAAGTAGAACCAAACAAAGTGCCTTTTCCCTTCCATACTGAATTTAGTTGAAAAAAAAAAATTATAAGCTTGATCAGTCTGTGAAGAATAACAATAGCTTTAATCTTTGCTGGAAGGCACAGCTGGGTCACATCAGAGACACAGCTGGCTATTAAGTATTATAGAACACATAGACATAATGTTATGGAACACAGAAGATTCACTCTAAGAGATTTTTGTCTTTAAAATGCATATTACCTTAAAACAGTTTTAGATTGTCAGCACTGCATGCTGCTGTCTGAAAACAGCTTTCTTTCAATGGGAATGACAAAAACGAGCAGGAGCTGCTGAAAAGCAGCATAAGGACTCTTGAATCTGACATGAGCAGAGCAACAACCACACAGAACATTCTCATTGCCACCCCTGTCTAGCTGGTCTGTTTGTTTTTTCTTCTGCATTCATGTCCCTAATATGACAATACTGCTTCACATGCTCCAGTGCAACAATGGTTTCCCTTCACCGTTAGCTGTGAACAAGGGGGAGGAAGTACTTCCAATCCCTAGCTTTTGCTTTTCCTTCTCCACTGGATTTGTTCAGGACATTTAAAAAAAAAAAAAAAAAGAGTCCCAGTTTTCAACTCTGATTAAAATATTGTGAAACTCACTGTGCATAAAACATTTTAAAAATCAGGCAAAACAGGAATGCAGATATATTTATATTCATGTATGAAAACCCTAACAAACACATGATGAAAGCTGCCCCTCTCAGTCCAAGTCATACCAGTGCTGAAGTCTCACTGTTAATGCAAAAAAGAATTTTTTTCTGCCCACAACAGCTCTGCAACTGTGTTTCTAAAGTAGGGATAAGCTTATCAGTAGCTTGAGGCACCCTATCTTTATTCCGAAGACAACGTGGAGCTCTGTTCTTGTGTGGCATTTGAAATAAGCAGGAGCCGTAAGGTCAATCAGCAAAGAGGTGGAGGCAGGCTGCTCCTCCCCGGGCTGCATCAGGCTGGCTGTCGTACGCTAACGATGTCTGCGGGGCACAGCTTCGGGTTTGCTCTGTTGCCTACAGAGGCTCCTGTGCAGCTCAAACGATAAGGGGATGTGAGTCTCAAGAAAAGCAGAAACTGCTATTAGGTTTTGAATGGCTGTGGCATACAGCACAATACTGAATGCAGAATCCCAAAGGAATTTGCTTGAAAGGAAAATAAATCTCAGTAAAATCCTTAGGTTTGGAAAAGGAAGGGTGGTTTGTGTGGTTATTTTTCAGGAGAGATACTCAGACGTTACAAAGATGGGTGACTCAGAAATACCACAGACGTTTACTATTCTGCTCTTTATAAAGTCTCTTCTACAAAAATGGACTGAATGTTTCAACATCCCGTGGAGTCAAATTATAGCAACATAATATTCACATTAAAAATAAAATACAACATTTTCCCACAGTCATCAAGCAAAACTAGCAGTTCAAGCTTACTGTTTCTAGTTTTGCTTAACTGTACTTAATGTACTAGTGTACTTAACTGTACAGTGTGCTTCACACATGCCAGCTACCAGCATTCACATCAAAACCCAAACTCCTTTCTATGTCACTCTCTGCTTCTCTTTCTATGCATAATGCCTTATTCCACAGCTCTTCATATGGAGAATATGATGTGCTTTGTACAGTGTTGGATCTTCCTGGAACTTACCTATCCTTTATAAGAAAGATGGGAAATGCCAGAGAACTAGCAGCAACCTAACAGTCTTTGCCAGCATTATATGGCAAATGTGTTCTGGCATGAATCCATCCTACCACGACCTGGAAAATACTGTTATGATCCTAGCTGACTTTGGATCAGAAGTTTTCTCTGCATGGATAGTGTTACTCCTGGGAAAGGGTGCATGAAAGTGCACTTTCTCACTGAGGTGATATAAATGTTATGCCTTCCCATATAAAATGTAGGGACAAAAATTTCTTGGGAGCCATATGCAGAACATCTCCTACAGTACTTTAAAAATCCCCCTTCCCCTCAGGAAAACCAAGCTACCTTCCCAAAACCCAAGGCTCATGCAAAAATCTTGTATTGGCTTCTTTCAATTAGACAAACATGAAAACAAACTAGAGCTGCAAGCTTCACTCAGAGTTTCTACTCAATAGTTTCCAAACAAAATCAGCTGTGTGGCATATGCTGCCAAAACAATAGCTACCGATGAGCAGATGGTATGTTGTGAATTAAGTGTCGACACAAAATCCAGACATACCACTCAATCCTCTCTTGACAACAAAACTTATTTCCCTAATGTTTTTTTCACTTCATTATCTTTACTAACAACAAAAAAAAATTCTTCAGATACTCTAGATTTAGAAGGGGCAAGTCAACCTGCAATACACCATCACTCTGCCATCTTTAAAAAAAAAAACAAACAACCAAAACCCCAAGGTAGTTTGATTACCGAAAAAAACCCCAACAAAACAAAACAAACATGGAGCAAATGGTTCTGAGAGTCTGGATACCTCCACATTTCACAGAATTGTAGAATCATTAAGGCTGGAAACCTCTAAGATCATCAAGTCCAATCATACACGTAGCACAACTATGTTCACAACTAAACTATATCCACAAGTGCCACATCCACATGCTTTTTGAGCCTTCACATCTTGGTTCTGCCTGCTGGTTACCTAGGGGAGCACAGTTCTGTGTCCTTTCCTACCTTCTAGGCAGAATTTCAAAATTCAAATTTCAAAATTTCAAATTTCTCCTCTACTTTCTCATGTGGCTGAAACTGCCTGATGGCACTGAAGTCAGTGGAGGTGGAAAGGGAGGCACGAGCTGTAAGAGGCAATTGCATGGTTTCTGGTAACACTAATAATTTTACTGCTTACAAATAAAGGGAAACAAAACACCCCCACCACAAGGCAATGTTTACATAATCAGGAGCTTCCAGATGCCGGAATTCTCGGGTTCGAATCTACCCAACAAAAATCAGGCGTTTAAATCGCTGTGCATTTTTCTGGTAAACCGACTGTATTTCCAGAGACCTATCTCCACATGACACATCCCTTCCCCATCCTGGCACCTGGGATCAGGAGCAGACAGGTGAACCTCACCACTCCTTTTCCATTTCTCACATTTAAAGGTAACTGCTGTCAGCCTGATAATCAGCATTTGCACGGCTGGATGGATCACATGGAGCTCTCGGGGGGTTTCCAGGCTGCCTGGGACGGGCCGTGGCTGTGCCCAGCGCTGGGGAGTGAAGATCTTCTGCCGGCCGAGCCAGCCCCTTCCCTCGCCTCTCGCTTATTGTTATCCACTACTGCGCTCAGATCTGGGCCACTCACTTTAAAAAGGACACCGAGGTGTTGGAGCACGTCCAGAGAAGGGTAAAAAGGGCTGTGGAATGTCTAGAAAACATCTTACTAGGAAGGACTAAGAGAGGTGGGAGTGTTTAGCCTGGAGGAGGCTCAGGACCTATTCATCTTTTCTACCGTGCTTGCAGTGAGAGGAGAGGAAATGGCCTTAAGATGAGACACGGGAGACTCAGACATTATAAAAGATTTTTTCACTGTTAGGGTGGTCTGGATTGGCTGCCCAGGGCGGTGGTGCAGTAACCACCCCTGGAAGCGTTTAAGAGAGTGTCTGGATCTGGTTTAGTGGTTTAGGGGTTACAGTGGTAGCGCTAGGTGGACGTTCGGACTGCATCATCTTTAGATCTCATCCAACCTTGACGACCCTATAATTTGGGGACGCAGCCCCACCACCCACACCGAGGACGACATTCTCTCCCCTCCCCGCCCCGCTCCGCTCCCCTCACGCCGCCGCACGCGCGTCCCGCCACACCCCCACCACCCGCACCCCCACCCGCGCCGCGGCCTCCGCCCGCGAGGGGGCGTGAGTGCGCAGGCACCGGCCCTCGGGGAGGGGCCATAGGCGGTGCGCGGTGAGTATCGGCGCGCGCGCGGCAATGGCCGGAACCAGACGTTTCCCGGGAACCCCTGTCTCCCGGGATTGCCCCGTGTCCCGGGATCTCCCCCTGTCCCGGGATCGGCCCCTGCCAGACCGAGCTCTGCATCCCGTCTGACCTTCAGCTGCCCTTCCCAGGGAGGTGCCCCTCAGCCAGCAGCGTTAGCCAAGGGCGTGTTCTGCCGCGTTTGCTCGGCTAGCAGAGAGTCACGGAATGGTTCGGGTCGGAAGGGATTAGGAATTCGTATAGTTCCAGCCTCCGTGACATGGGCAGGGACACCTTCAGACCAGGTTGGCCCATCCCGCCTGGCTTTGAAGGGAGAGCCTTGAAGGCCCGCCCTTCCAGGGTAGGGCATCCCCAATTTCAGTCTGGACATTCTGCTCCGGTGCCCCACCACCCTCCCAGTGAGGAATTTCTCCTGGTCTTTAATCTGTAGTCTAACTAGCCTAGGTTTCCCCTCTTTTAGTTTGACCCCAAGGCACTGGACCTGCCCAGACTGTTCAAAAGTGTGACTCAAGTCCTAAGGCTGCTGGTGCACTGCAGGGGGTGGGGGCTGCCCTGTCACAAATAAGGGTTAAAATAAATAAATTACCTGGAAACTGTCTTCTTGGCTGGGAGTCTGAAAATGGATGCTACTCACTCCACAGGTAGCTAGAGCATTAGCCAAAGGCAAGTGAAAACCCCTCAGCCCATTATCAAGACATTTAGATTTGCTTTATGAAGATGTGCATCTCCAAAAGTTAATTTTAGGGTGCACAAAATTAATGGGATTGAAAATTGGTACGCTTATGCTGGAAATGTTACATGACACCAAAGACAATCATTAGTATATACACAAAATTCATGCTGTAAGAAGACAAGCTGAGTGTGAACTCCTATTTAGTGGATGTACCTCTTCCAGATTTTTTAGAAAAATGACACCTGTTTTTCATTCTTCTTGTAGCAAGTATTCAACGTTAATTAACATGTCTTCCACCAAACTTCCAAATGAAAATGAAACACCCAAAGAGAGAAAACCAGGACTGAGGAGTGTTCAGACAACTATGCTCTTCCGAGCTGTGAACCCGGAGCTTTTCATTAAACCTGTAAGACACTCATTCTGAGAGAAACTCAAAAACTGCTGGAAAAGACACAGCTGCTTTGAAGTAATCATCACGGTTCTGTGTGCATTGTACAACCATCTCTTGTCATGCAAACCACTCAGAAACTTAACTAAAAATAACTTTACTTTTTTCCACTCTGGTTGTTAAGAGCCCAGACCATTGCATTGTTTATTGTAGCTTGTTATTGCAGCAGTGTTATTTCACTGTTGTTTTCTAGTTCTTTTGTACCTAGCCAAGCTGCTATCAGAAAGACTCTTTACTGGCATATTACCCATGTAATCTGACAGATTAAGTAATAGTTGTTTTTATTATTTAAAAGGGAATAAATCATAAAATGCAAACTTTTTTTTTGATGAAACAAGGGGTTTTGGTAGCTTTTTATTATGTTGGATGTTTCTTTTTCTTGCTTTTGTAATTTAGTTGATGATACTCAGGTTTTATTTGCACTTGCAGAACCCAGCAATGAATGAAATTCTGTACATATAATGAAAGTAGATTTTGTGATAATAATACAAAAATCTCTTCTGGAGAACTATAGTCAAGGTTGCTTGGTAAAAGCAGAGTGCTTTGTCCCAGTAATATATCCAGATGAATTCCATTAGAAGTTTGTAGTAATGACCTTTACTAATTGGTTTTGTCTTGTTTATTCATGTTCAAGCAGAATTTCCAACCAGCAAAATACAGGGCACTGGGCAATGTGCTGTTCTGTCTCTAGAGAGAATCTTTTTTTTGAAAGGGAATTCCTTTTACTATCAGAAAGTTCAGTCTGCAAGAAGGCAGTGGTGATTTCTGCAGATGTCACTTTTTAAGCTGAAATAGAAGAATGTAATGTGTGAGCTGAAGGAAAAATGTTTTGACTAAAAACATGTACTATCTTTTTTTCTTGTCAGAACAAACCTGTGATGGCATTTGGACTGATAGCAATCAGCCTTTGTGTGGCCTACCTTGGTTATCTGCATGCAACAGCAGAGAATAAAAAGGACCTCTACGAAGCAATTGACAGTGAAGGGTCCAGGTATATGAGGAGGAAAACATCCAAATGGGACTGAGAATGTAAGAAAGGAAAGCAGCAGCTGAGTCGCGGGACTTCTCAAGGCAACCAATTCAAGTTCCTCTCTAAAATGCTGCGCCTGTACAAATGAATTGCAGTAAAGATACATGTGAACATAAAAATGATTTTAAGAGTTGCTGTCTGTGATCTCTGCAATATGTCAGAAGACATGAAATAACCCCAGACCTGCAGTCAGGACTGGTAAATGCCCTGACATTGACAACATAGTTAAGCTCACTTCTCTCTTTGCTTTGATTAAGTGAAATCAGGGTTTTGCCTTTTAAACACAAAGCATAGTGTAGTGTCTGCAAAATGAAAAATCTGATCTCTTCCTTGATCAGTTGAGAGTTGATAACAGTGCAAGTAAAATGATGCTAAGGCAAGAAGGATCTGATAAATCAATTGGCAAAGGGTTTTATTTAATAAAGGAATCTTTAAAATACTGGCCAAAATAATCCATAATTGGATGCCAATATACTCTTCCTTACAAATGAAAAATGATGAATCAGTACCCAGAGGAGAAAAAGTTAAATATTTCTGCCAAAAGAAAGGCAGGAAGAACTCAGCCATTACCTTTCCTGTTTGGCATCATACAGCAGATCAGTGAACATGCCTGAACATCACCCTGACAGTTAATAGGTTTAACTCCATTTAGTCAGAGCTAGTGCAATGTTCTTGACTAATCAGCAGGACTAGTTTTATTTAATCTCAATTCAAAAATTCAGTTTCTCTCTACTGCAAAGTAGATTATATAACATTAATATATTGCGGGTTACTGATAAGGAGTGGAAAGTCAAGGTGCTGCTGAGGGCATGGCTGGAGGGCAGGTGGGCATGGTGGTTTTTCCCAAGCACACATGGTGGTTCCCTTGAGTAAACTGTATGGGCAGGTGTCTTCCTGTCCCAGCACTGAGGTCTTGTCCCATGAGCTTCCCCAGCTGCTTCTGGGTGCCTGACATTTCCTGGAGAGTGTCCCGCTAACCAAACTCCAGAGCATGTGGTGAGAGGGCATACACCAGGCTGCACTATTCCACCATGGACATTTATTAATGTTCTGGTTGCATTTTTCCATTCAGCATCTCATATTTGCAACCTCATCAAAGGCTCCCAGGAAGCTGTAAGACCTCTTTGGTGACCCTCTTCTGACCAAGGTGGTTTCTGTTAGGCCAAAGAAAGAACATGTGGGAACATCTGCTTTGCCACCCTGGGAATCTCTTTGGGGTTTGTTAGCAAAAGGCTTTGGTACTGAAGATAAAAAAGGTAACTGACTGCTTACCTTGGGGGACAGCAGTTGGTCTATGGAACTTCTCTGTATATCCCTCCAAATCCTTCAGTTTGAACCTGTGATTTTCCTCCTGTTCATGTTTTATAGTTAACTGTGTCCTAAATTCAGCTGGGCTTTGATTTGGCTACCTGCTTCCTGAGAAGGGAAGTGAGCTCCACCTGTGATAGAACTATTTAGAAAATGGCATTTTTACAGCCTTTAAAAGCAGATTCCCCTCTGTGGGTCAAGCTGCCTGACAACAGCAAGGTTCCTGGGCAAATCTTAAAGCTTGTGGGTGAGGAAATTACTTGCCTTTTGATTGGTGAAGGAATTTCCAGATGAAATGTCAAATATGCAGAACTCTACATGCTGTGCATGTCCTGTAGAATATATTATGTTTGGTGGTTGTGATGGATCTTTAGAATTAATCTGTTCTTTTAAAAATGGTGCAGGATTTTAGCTCTTTTCAGTTCATTAAAATTCACAAGTTTCTTATGTTTGCATGAATTTAACTAAATTATTCCCAAATCAGTGCTACAGTAAGCATTTTAACCTGGTTTTCTTCAGGGTTTTAAAATACGTGCTTTGATCCTTAAAACTGCAGATGATTTGAAGCAAGAAAGCCCCCCCACTTACTTTCACATATTTGGGAATAACACAGGATTTAAGTTCTCTAAATTCTGAATTATGTTTTGTAAAGTGAATACATATCTGGAAGTTGCTGGGGAAAAACAAGTGGGGTAGGGAGGAATGAAAGATAAAGGGTTGGGACTAACCCAGAACATTGTCTGGGCATGTGCATACCAATGACACCTCTTAGAAAAGCTGTCTGAGATGGGGCCTCTTGTCTGTTGGCTGGAATCAAGTGCTGTTAACCAAGTTACTTTAGAACTGCCCAGGACGAAGGACGACTGAGTATTTAGACTTGTCGTATTATTAAGGAGCTTCTCCTTAGTTATTTGTGGCAGCTGCTGTACAGGTACCTCTTAATGATACAAAAATTGTATATAAAAAGGAGATGAAGTAGTGCAAATACAGAAAAAGGTAGTAAATTACTGAGTGTTACAGTATCAATAAAGGCATTTGCTGTTTTAAATACCTGGTTTAAATAATAAGAACGATGTGTGTGTAGGGATTAAAGAGAAAAAAATTGCCTAAACAAAACTATTTTGCTAACAAAATTTGTTTGCTCAGCTCTGAAAGCATGGTATCCCTTATGCGTCTGCAGGACAAGCACACAGCACCAATACAATTTCTTTTGTTCTGCTTTTCTCAATTTCACTCTTCAATATAGTGGTAATTATCTATAATGGATTAGAACTGGCTTCACAGGAACTGTGAGGCAAAATAATTTCCTGGACAGAGGCTCTTCCAGGTTTTTGCCAATTCCATACTGTGTCTGCTGCCTTTCACATCTTTTACCAAGAATAATAACAAAATGCTATGATTAAAGTACCTTAAACAGTAGGTATTGTAGCGCTCCTAAGATCTCCGTAGACTATACCACAATGATTAGAGGTCCCTATATGGACTCCTTTGTTTCTTGTGCTGTGTGTTCAAAAATTATACCCCCACCACCACCTTCCAATGCTATTCTTGATCAGATTCAGGAATACAATACACAGTATTACACTCATCATGACATACTGGGCAAATCTGTTTCTGAAGTCCTTCCCTTGCAACCTGAGATTTAGGAAAACTCCAAGACCTGTTGATTCTATGTGTTCCTGACAGATACAAATGCATTCAGACCTCAGTGAGAAAGAACTGCATTTGACTGCTGAATATTAGTAACTCCAGTATATTCAGAGGGGCAACAGGGTCAGCTGTTCTGCAGTGCATGAGGCATTCAAATTTGGGCATAATGAAGTGTGAAATACCTTAGCAAAGTAGCTGCAAGACCATTAGCAAGTGTTTTCTAAAGCTCAAGTGCTTTAGTAAGTACTTTGTTTGACTTCACAGTTGCACAGATCATCCCCTCAGCTATCAACAGAACACAGCTGGGATGTTTTATCCCAAATCCTGCCTTCTAACACCTGATTCTGGCTCCTGACCTTAGATTGAGGCTCTGTACTGCCTCCTGAGGTTTGATTTTTTTCATGGCATACCACAATGGTAACCCTAGCAATGAAGGAAACCACTTATATGTTTGAGGCTCTAGGAAGAATCTGAAGTGTACGCTAAGCCTATTTGTGATACAAGTTTCTGATCAGCAGTGTACAGTTTTATAGAAATTGTGTTGTGCGTTTATTTAATGTGCGTTCTGAAGAGGAATGTGTTTGATTTCTATTTTAGATAGTACTAAGAGATTATCTGTCCTGAGAGCCTTGGCAGCAGGGTGAGTGCCACGCATATCTCGGAGCACAACACTTCAGCCTTGCCTCGACAAGCACAGTGTGAAGCATGTCCAGAAGGCCTGGAACCTCTTTTTAAATTATTTTCCCTTTACTGTTTAATATAATGGACAGGGGGAAAACTGTGCGATCAAAGCACAAGCAGTAATGCTTTCATTACTGTGGAAGTAGCCAGCATGACAGAAATGTGTGTTTGACAACTAAGACCGTAAAATTCTAAATTTTAAAAAAAAGTGGGGGATTTTTTTTTTTTATTATTTGCCATAACCAGGACCTTCATTCACCTGAAATTTGAACTCTAGTGCCAGAAGTACTTGGCCTGAAAAATGATTGGCTTTGTCTTTTTGCTTGATGAGATGTGAGCTTGAGCTAGCTGGATTTTTAATTCACTTTCAGCATATTTCACTTCTTTTTTTACTGAATGAAGTTTATGGACTTTTTGTTGCAAGTTCATTGTCATGTGTTGTTTCAACCAGCCACAGAACTGATCAACTACATTTCTTAATGGCAGTTAAACACAGGCTTAACTTTAAATTTTCCCTGAATGTTCATGTCCATTGAAGCTAGAAAAGAGTTTAACAGACTGGCTGAACCTGGATCCTAACTGAGGCAGAGGAGAAGGAAAGGTGCCAGCATATGTTCCTAAATGAAGCACACCAACTGTAGCGTTCTATTTTTAAATATGCTCAAAACGTCCTTTATATGGCTGGTTGGATATCTGAGAAAAGACGGAGATACACAAAGAGAATGGAAGGCAAGTGCCTTCTGGATCTGAGCCTTACTGCTTCGTGCGCTGCTTCACAGGGCTTTTTACTGCCAGAGCATCCAAATGCTCCTCAGGCATTACGCAGTATGTCTGACACCTGTCATCCTCAGTCTTGCTGCCTCCCACCAGCTGATGAAGGGCACACAGAGGATTGCTGGAGTGTTTTGCTTTGGAATTTTATTTTATACAAGTTTCTAAATAACTACCTATTTATACTGCAGGCAGCCAGAGCAGTGTGCTTGGCATCTCAAGAGGAAAAGCATAGAGATTTACAGTGGTCTGAAGTTTTTGACAGAGTTCATTCATTTTATGGAGCTATTTCCAAGGGAGCTCTGTCTTTTGCTATCATAGCATCTGCTGACAATAGCTGGTAAAAGTTTAGTTCCTCGTGTTTAACCATTCAATTCCTTGCCGTAAGCCTATATATATATATCTTCTTAGATATATAAGTGCTCAGGATTTGAAAAAGTACCATTTGTCCTGATAATATTGGCTCCAAGGACTAAGGGCTGGGGAGCAGGTACAGAATTCTACAGCTGAAACAAAAGAAGAGGCAGATACAACTGAAGTAATTGCAAGATGGTTTATATTTGTTGGGGTTTGTTTCTTGCAATTCATTTTAAGAGGCATGTTAACCGTGTTCACTAGCAGCTAGCTTGGAGAAGTCTCAGCAGAAAATTTACTCATCATCTATCTAAGCAAACACATCACATCAGTTTTCCTGTGGGAGGACTCACATTCAATCTATTCACAGCTGCTTGAAGCTTGTATAACTTTATGCAAGCCTCAATACATTGATTAGGTCTGATATTTCAGCCTGCCTAAATGTCTGATTTGTCTTCACTGTGTAATAAGACTTCTTTCAGCATTTGATTAGTATTTACTGAAGTTTTGTATCTATCTCATTTTTACCTATTAATCTGAAAACACTGTAGGTTCTTGAATGTGAGCTGAGGAAACTAAAGGAGCTGGTTCTTACTGTAGGGGATAGTATAACACAGTGAAAAAACCTCTCCATAGGCATTTTGTTTAAGTGAGTTTTTGAATGAGCAATCTGCAGCCTTCTCTTCTCATGCTCAAAAACAACCCCAGAGAACAAATAGAAAAAAGCAGAATAATTTCACAGGTGTTTATCGCTCTACCAAACTAAGATGTTGTCCTGGTTTAGGACAATACTAGGTTTATCAATGGACAAGAGACGTATAGAGAAGGCAGCAATTTATTAAATATAAATATATGGGGGAATGGATGGGTGTAATTGCCCCATTATGGCCAGCAGAGGGCGCTATGAGTGCCAGCCAGAACAGGCTCACACACACCCTACAAAGACCACGTGTAACTCGAGAAGGGAAGGGGGAAGGGAATAGAGGTTACACCGTGCCCCGGACCAAACAACCCCACCCCCTACACAAAGACCACGTGTAACTCGAGAAGGGAAGGGGGAAGGGAAATAGAGGTTACATCGTGCCCTGGACCAAACAACCCCACCCCCTACCCTCGCTGTGGGAAGAAAAGCTAGCAACACGAGGAGGAGGACACCCCTCCCAAGAACACAGGAGAGGCCCAGAGGCAGGCACCCACAAACCCAAAAAACAAAATATATCCATGGAAAAAAGGAGGTGGCAGTCTCTTCAGAGGTGATGTGTCTGTGAAGACGTCCTCCCAAAGGGTCCTCTTAGGCAAGGAGAGACGAAAAGCAGTGGCGACCTCAGGGAGCTCCGTGGAGAAGAGGTAGAAGGCAGTAAGGTCCAGGGGGTAGTCCTCAAGGCCGTGTTGAGGCAGCAGGCACCCTAATTTCAGCTCCAGAGTCCCGGAAAAAGAGAGAGCAAGTGCCCTTTCCCACAGGTTTTATAATCCCAGCCCCTTCCCAGAGCACCTTGCAGGTCTCCAGGGCTGATTGGGAAAACCCAGGCAGAGGTAACCTTGGTAACCTGGCTACTCCTCCCAGCCAGATGTGGGCACAGGAAAGGAGTTATTTTTTTTCTTTGTCTTCCCCTGAGGTTTTAAGCCAAACCATTAGAGATATGAAGAAAAGTGAAGTCACTTGTTTCTTGTGGAACAGTTTAATTCGTATAAAATACTCTGAACAGATATTTGGTATGTTTTGGCACTATTTCTGACTGATGCTTATAAAATCTTACCTCACTAAATTATGGAAGTTTTGTGGAGAGCTCACACTCCCTGCTCATTTCCCCTTACAAAGTTCTGTCAGACACTGGCATTGCTTCTCATTGCCTCTTGGGAAGAAAAAATGGCTTTGGTTTACTGCTTTCAAATGGTAGGTTGAAGGTGTGTTGGCTCTACTTATAAACAGCATGTCCTCTCAAGTCTGTGTGCTTGAGACGAAAAGAGCCACAGGTTGCCCTACGTGAACAGATCAGTAGTGCAAATGAATAGACAAGATAGCAAGCCGTAGGATCACTATGGGATCTGGAGAGCTGTTCACCATGGACACTGGTATTTCAAGAAAGTATTTTAGCAAGTAAAATTACTAAGCCTGATTTAAGAGATTTTTTTCCCTCCTCCTTGTACTCAGTGCACAATAATAATTATTTTATATAATAAAATGGTTGACTGGCAAGCAGGAAAAAAAGGCTGTTTCATATTCATAAATTTCTGCATGTCAGGTACTATGTATACGTGAGCTCTTGGTAGCTAGTAAAAATAATGGGTTCAGACATACAAGCAAGTGTTTCATTGCATAAAGCAGAGACAGCATATGTTTGTTGGCTTGATTTTGTTCCTGTTTGAGAAAGATTGCTGCATAAGAAGTAACACTATCCGCTTTACTTGCACTCTGATTCTGAGGGAGTGTGAATACATGCTTTTTGACTGTTTGTCTGAATGATGCAAATAAAAAAGCTTTCAGATAACATCTGGACGCTTGAGTGCCAGTGATGGCACATATTGACAGCAGAGTGCATGAAACAAAACCTAGAATGGGGAGCTGTAATGCTGCAGTGAATAATATAGAAAGCAGGATTTCTCTATAAGTCATTCAGGAGATGTCTAATAATTGCCAGAACATACCATAGTCTCAGGAACAGTGAAACTTTCTCTCTAAGGCAATGCTATAAAAGCCTGAAAAATGGGTTGTCTAATTACTGTGGCTGAGTGGCTGAACTAGTAGAGAGCTGTGCAGTGTGACTGATAAGCAGCTCATTAATAAACCAAAGACATCTTGCTCGTTAGTCCCTCAAAGGTCTGCAGAAGAGCTCTGTGATGTCTTAAAAGGAGGATATGCAGATTGTGAAATCTCTGAATGCCGTGCATGCATGGAGAAATGAAGTGTGAAAAGAACTAATGATGCTGGTAGCATTTGTTAGCACATGCTGTCTGTGCATGTGAGGCAATTAAGGAACCAAGCGCCTGACAAGCAACAGACCACAGAACAAAAACACTGTCCGTGTATGGGTGTAGAGTACCCACGTAGATACAGACTGAGCCACTGGGATATAAGTTACTGATGTGATTCCCTTTGCTGGTCTTAATTAACAACAGTTCAGTGTCTTGTTTGTTGCTAGTTAAAATACAGACAGAGAAAAGGAGTATGAGTGCCTATCGCAGGATGCATGGAGTGACTGGTGGGACATGCAGATGCTGGAACAACTGACATTAATATTGCCTAGTAAGTACAGTATATGGGTGTTTTAGGGATATCTAGGAAGGATTCTTCCTGGAAACATGTCAGCAGAAGGAAAGACTGAGCCAACAACGGTAGAAACATCCTGGAGAGTAAGAAAACCTGTGCCCCCTCCATTGCAGTTTATTGGGACTAACAATTAATGTTAACAGTCTTTGGGTCTGTAAGCAACCAAGAATTAGGCAAACAGCTTGACTAACAACAGCTAGTAAACTAATTCCAAGCCTCATTATTTCTTCTGTGTACTTGGATTTTTCCAGTATAGTCAGCTGCAGTTCTCTGTTAGCTTTTCCTAAAGCTTGAATGACTAGAGAAAAATCCTACTCATTAAGGTGTCTGAGCACCATGTTTTTCCATTATTTTTCTCATAAGATTATATTCTTCCTTCCTCTAATAAACTTTCCAAAAGGCACAGGCACTTTCAGTTTGTTTATTTGAAAACTTAATCCACACTATAAATATTGCTGGCTATTCTGTTTAACTCTCTCTTCTCTCACAGTTTCTTGGGAACCTAAGTTGCTGATGCCAGATTAGTTGCAGGGCTCTGGGTACTATTGCTGCTGGCCACAAAAGCTGTAGTCCCTTCCTTGTGCTGCCTGTGGCATCCCACAATGATTCCTAGATTTTCTGTGGGTTTGTGTTTTTTTACCTTACTTGCTATGTACTGCAAGTGTTAGATTTCAGAAAAGAGTCATTTAATTCTGAGTCTAGCTGAGTACCTGAAGTATTAGGTTTTGGAAAAGGGTATTTAAAACTGAGGCTAGCATCTGAGCTATTTTGACTCTATACCTAAAGCGTTAACCATCTTTGATATATTTCTGGTAGTCCCTCTTTAGTATGAGGTCCTGATTTATACCCAGTTCTGATTTTCAGTGTGGTTAAATTCAGTGACCTGGACCTTCAGTCTAAAATTTCACCTTGAAGTTTCACCTT
Organism: Neodrepanis coruscans; assembly: GCA_013400695.1. Classification (NCBI taxonomy): domain Eukaryota; kingdom Metazoa; phylum Chordata; class Aves; order Passeriformes; family Philepittidae; genus Neodrepanis; species Neodrepanis coruscans. The sequence goes on along the minus strand of VYZS01004336.1, from coordinate 9,359 downwards.
ATCATTTCATTATACTGGTAGGAATCTGATGCTGAGACCCTTTGCCCTTCTGTGACATTCCCTTTAAAGTACTAAATATGTCAGAAATGCTTATTTCTTGGTCAATTGACTAGATGATTGTGGTGGTTTTACCACAAATTCAGTGATTTTGGAGCAGAGNCCAGCTCGCCCGCTGCCGCTGGCCATCATGGCGCCATCACCCGCAGCCCCCGGCGGCCCTCGGCGCGCGTGGCGGCTCCATTCCCGACGCGGTCTCCACGGGCACGACAGCGCGGGACCGCGGACAGTCCCGTCAGGGAGTAGCGGGGGAGGAACGGTTTTATCCTTTCCAACCTACAACAATGATTCCTTCTCATCCATAAACCCTCTTTTCCGCTCTCCTGCTTCTAGCTGGACAATATCACCATTCACATTTGGTGACTTCTCAGGCATTGTGTCCCATCTCTCAGTTACAAATGACATTTGTAGAATCAATAATAATCTCAGTTTGAATGTATCCTTTCCTGTATTTTAAGGAAATTGGTTTTCTGTGTTTAAATTGTTCTTTAAATTGCCATGGAAAGTGTCTCTTGAAGCTCCCAGACCTCTTCCTGTGAGGTCTAACGTCTTACTTCTGAACACCAAATACTTATATTTTATGCCTGCAAGGAAGGAGGAATTAAGATGCCAACACTTATTAAGTGAAGTAAGCTATTTAGAAGGTCTCCCTAACTATAATTTCTGGATTCAAAGCATGATTCTGCAGTGTTCAAGAGATTTTCATAAACCTTGAATGCAAACAGAAGTGTGCTTAGATGGTGCAAGTAATGGACATGCAAGTAAATGCATCACTGCTGTGTTTGTGTCCCATTCCCTTTAACCTGACTTCTAAGCCAAGAGACGTGATGACACATGACAGATAGATTCTTTTGTTCTCTGTGTCACTGCAGTGAATCCTGGTCAGACTACCTGGATACAAGCATATTCCTGCTTGTGAGTGAAGTCAATTTAGTTTAAAATCAAAATTGGCCATGAAATGTAATACACAAGAGTCCTTTGTGTTTGAGGAAAGGGAAGGTATAACACTAAAAAAGTACTGCAAAGGGAATTCTTAATGCTTCTTTGAATCTTTTCCTTAGTTTGTTGTTAAGTAGGAACAACACAGAAGATTTTGAGAAACTGCACTGTCAAAGCCAATGTTCTCTCAATTCTTGATTAGCTAGATAATGCTGGTAGCATTTTTCTTTTGGGTACTGGCTCACAAGGCACATTATAACTAAGGTTATGTTATAATCTTAATAGTCTTGCATATGGGTGCAAGATAATGAGTTACAAATTACGGTTTACCTGGTGCTCCAGCAGACAAAGTATGAAAAATCTGTAGCAGAAACCTGTGGAAGCTCTTGCCAAGTTATAGGAGGAGCTGCCATGATTGAACATGCATGCAAGTCAAATGAAGACAGGCAGTCCTAGAAAAAAGAAAGTGTAGCTTATGGCTCTTATGAAGAGGGCCTTTATGAGGAGTTGCTGTCAGACACTACAGGAAAGTGTCAGAAAATATCTGAGGCCTGCAAACTCCCTAATGCCAAGGAGTCAGGGCGCATGTGTCACAGGTATGTCAAAGCATTAAACTAGGCTTGGAACATTTCCACCACTGGCAAGGCTAGTAGCAAAATGCCAGCTGGGTCAGCACTGAAGCTCACGTGTCAGGGTTCCTCAAGGTACTGCAGAGTTGCAAGGCAGCATTAAAGATAGGATCCTTTGTGGGTAATTCTTAGTACAGCCTCTCCCTATTTGTAGAAAAGGAGGATTTTCTCATTGAAACTGCAAAGTTATTCTGCACTTGGAGCTATATGTTTAAAATAGATTGTGCCCCTTCACTTTCTGAATCATGTAATAAAGTCTCCTCACCTTGCTAAAAAGACATTAGCATTACCTTCAAGTAAGGCCACATTTTCACATAATGAAGCATCCCATAGTAAAACTAGGTCAACATATTGTTCTCTCCACCCTCTTCTTTTGTACTGGCCCAACCATTTGCTGTGATGCTGTGAACTGCATCAGGGATCTGATTCCACTTTAAGAGGGGACAATTGAGAGTCCAGGCAACACAGATATTTGTAGATCTTTTGTTATAAAACAGGACCTTTGCTCTTAATTCAGCAGAGAACAAGGTAAATGCTTGCTAGCATGTTTAATGCATTATCATTAGTCATGTGGGGAATGCAGAGGAGGAACTGGCTGCTGCTGTAATGTCTGTGTTAAGCTTTTCCTAAACTCTTTTATCTCTGAGATTTACTATTTTATGTTGTTTGTGGTTTTCTCCACTTGAATCATTAGTGATCTCCTGTGAATAATAGCTTGGACAGCCTAAGTTTAAAGTTAACTATGTGAGATGTGCTTCTTTACAGAGCAACTCTTGAATTCCACAACAGAAACAAAAAATAAACTGTAAATGTGTTTGACTTCTGACTTTCATCTATAAATATATTTAACCCAAACACTGCATCCTTGTGCTAATGAAAAACCAGAAAGGAAAGACAACACACTGTCATGAGGAAGAGGAGGCAGTTCAAGAAATGAAAAGTAGCTGCATCTCTCATTTCTTAATGTGTTTAATCAATATCAGAAAAGCTGTGAGATGATTCTTCTTGTAACCAGCTAATGTTAGCTGCCCATTCTATTTGGAGACTGATTTAATATAAATAGTAATTTGTGTGGGGACAATTGAGAATGGAAACTGACTTACTTTAAAGAATATATATATATATATTCAATAATATCCATTTTCTGGTTATTAAACAGATAGTTCTCTATAGAAGACTTACTGACCTCTCCTGGATAGATTCCTAAATGGTTTGGAATGCTGTATTTGTTAATGAGAGAAATCTGATCTCCATCACAAACTGGACTGATTCCTTTCTTCAGCTACAAACCACATTAGATGAAACTGATTACCCTAGTCAAGAGCAGAAACTTCTCATGCCATCTCACAAACCATGTGAAAGAAACTGTGTTTCAAATCATGCTTGGATAAGGCTGTAATACTGGGTTCAGTTTAGTAAACTGAGCTTTTTAAGTGAAATCTTGGAATTACTAACTTTGCTGCCAAAGGAAAGTTCTTATTCTTTTAATCCTGCTGCCAAACGGGGCTGTATTGGCAGGTACTGGAGAGTTCCTGGCTGACTTTGCTGGAGACCTTGCAGTGTTACAGAAGCCACTAGCCACCCAGTCTGCTGCATATGGGACATGAACTGTGATTCACTGGCATTATTGCTGGTCAATTAGAGATGCACCCGTGTGACTGAGGCCTTTATCTGTGTCTGTGCTCTGCAAGCTGACACATGCACTTGCAGGCTTGCCAATTCTGAGCTGAGATCTGTAGAGACCATCCTCTGCAGGGCTTTCACCGAGGACAATGGGCAGTTGGATTCCTTTCACAGTATAATGTAGGACCACTATGATCTTGCCAGAGATTTTCTGGGAGGCTGCCAAAAAGACAGCAAAACTTTCTTTTATTCCACTCAGAAGGAAAATAACCTGGGATTCTCTACACACACCACACTATCAGAGTTCTTTCAGTGTGTGCCCCCAATCTTTTTAGCTTTAAATCCAAGGTTAAGATGTTGGAATGTACATGGTTCAAAGATCCTCCTGAACAAAAAGCCTCTAATACTGTAAAAGTCTGAAAGCTTTAGATTCATCTGTTCCTTTGCTTGGTTCTATCTAAGCAGCAATATGTTGGGCCACTTGGAGTGGGTTTTGAAAGTCTGGCAGTGTTAAGAGGACATTCATGATATTGAAAGACTGCTTGAAAAAATGGAGCTTATTTGGAAGTGAATAATATGGGTCCAAGTCTGTAAGCCCTGTAAGTTTCTAAAGTCCCTGCTGTTTGCTTCTCCTTCTTTCCTTAGCTAAAATTATTCTTTCTTTACTAATTCTCTTTTTTCCTCTGAGAATACTGAAACTGCATATCTTTCTTTTCCTCCTGTGAAAAAAAATACTTTCAAAATACTGTAATCCTAAACATAAAATCAGTACATTTTATTTTAATTGCCTTGCAGCCTTACTTAGGACAAAAGATCTGGGCTTCTGCAATTTACTGATCTATTCTCGCCCAAATGCTGGTACAGTGAGCAGACTGGAAAACCTGAGAGGTATGTTACTGTATAAAACTTAAGAGAACAGCAAGAACCATTACAACACCACAGGGAGGATGGCAGCTGGTGTTAGGTAGTGGCTTTTTCTTGGTTCCCTTTATGTTCCTGTCAGTCCTCTTTCCTCTTGGACACAAAGTGTTTTGGTAAATCTAATTTATGGCATGAAGGACTGTCTGAGTTCAAACATGCTGTGTGGATTTGTCACTGAGCAAGGCTCCCAGCACTGCTGCAGGTCTCCTTCCACAATCCTGGCAATAATGCTCTTACAGCACCTTCTAGTGAACTGATTTTTAAATGTAGGAATTGTTCTTCCAGTAAAAAGTCTTGCAGGATTGATACTGACCATAATGTGCTGGAAAAGCTGGATGTCAGCTGGTATTAGTGTGTCTTTCCTTACAAGCTATCTTAATGAATCTGATGTGTGTGAAACAGAGAAATTGTGAGACTGACAGAAGGATTGACAACAGTTTGAGTCATCCTCTTGAATATATGCTGGAGGCAGGAACTTCTGGCATATTTTGCAGCAGTTTCTTTCTCCCTCCTCCTGGAAGTGACCAGTGTGACTGTATGTGCACACAGAGTACATACAGAGAGGGGAGGAACCACAACAATTTTGTTTCAAAGTATTTCAATGGTTTTGACTAATATGGAGAAACCAGAACTAGCACAGAAATGTGTGAAAGATTGCAGACGAGCATCTTCAGAGAATTACAGAATCACACAAATAGGTAAATAGGTACGGTTGGGAGGGACCACAGTGGATCATTTGGTCCAACCTCCCTACTCAAGCAGGGTCACCCCAGTGCACATGATACAGGATTGTGTCCAGACAGTTCTTGAGTATCTCCAGTGATAAAGATTCCACAACCTCTCTGGGCTTTCTGTTACAGTGCACGGTCACCTGCATAGTAAAGAAGTCTTCTTTATATTCAAATGGAACTTCTGTCCATCAGTTCCTGACCATTGCCTCTTGTCCTACTGCTTGGCACAACTGAGAAGAATCTGAAGGCACCCTCCCTTCAGATACTTTATACATGGATTAAGTCCTCTCTCAATCATCTCTTCTTGAGGCTGAACAGGCCCAGCTTCAGCCTTTTGTCATAAGAGAGATGCTTCAGTTCCCTCATGATCTTTGTTGCCCTTTGCTGGACCTGCTCCAGGATCTCCATGTCGTATACACATACACAGTCACCTCTCAGCTTTATTTCCCTCTCACACACTGCCCTTCTTCTCCTGCCCCTTGTAGGCATAGCCCATTTTTCTTACCTATTATATTTTCTTCTTTTCTTGACTTCAAATGGTTGGAAATGTTGACTCTGCTACTGTCAGTACAGGTAAGAGGGAAACATCTTTCCTTTAGCTGCAGGCCTCTGGCTAGCCCCAAGTCTTCCACAGGACATGGAAACAGCTTTTTCCTTCACATGCTGGTCAGAAGCTCCTTCTGCAGCTCATTGCAAGATTGTTCTGAATTACCAAGGTAGGGAATTTTTAACAAGCAAAGTAGTCCACAGATATGAGTGCAAGGAATATCTGTCTTCATTAGAAGTAGGAGATGCAGTGCCGGAACAAAGCAAGAGGCTATTTCAGACATGCCATAAGTACAGTAGCATTCCAGTCTGGTGGTGTGTAAATGTTTGATCTTCTGCTCATGTTTTAAGGTGTGACTTGGGCAGGTTCTACTTGGCTGAGACATAAACAGGTTTACTGCCATATATATCCACTGATATACAGTCATTAACTCAAGCTTTTGAGGAAGTTTTATATTGTGGATGTTTTTCAGGCAGTTTTAGAAGAACTCTTATACAGAGAGGATACAAATTTTAGCAGGCTGTAAATTTATATCCTTCCTTTTTATGTTCTATATTTATTTGCCCATTTAGATGTCCATTATCTAGAATGCCATGAAGCCTCCAGCATAAGCAAGAGGTCAAGGTAATAACCGGCAATCTTCCAGCAAAACATCCTTCCAGAGTTTCACTGCTACTTTTGGAAGCAGTTTGTGCATTAAGGGTCACCCACAAAGCTGGGAAATAAGCTTTAATGCCAGTGTGGGCTTCCTTCAAAAACTGTAAAAGGAAAGGGATATTCTTCAGCATGAAGGAAAAGGGAATGTCCCTTTGCAGAGCAGTGGAGCTGGCTGGAGTGTTGAAGGCCTTCTGAAATAAAGAATTGCATCAGGTGCAGCCACCAGGCTTGGAACTGACATGAAAATCTTTGCTTTTCTTCAAATGTCCATTTTTATAAGTTACTGCTTTGATAGTGTAGGTCAAAGCTCAGTCCCAAATCCTGTCTTTGTGAAAGACATTTGTGTCAATACTTAACGTGTTGTCTTCTAAATCTCATCCTAGAGGCCACTTACATGTCAAATTATTTCTATTCCTAACTGAACTTGGAAAAGAAGTTGTGAAAGTACTCAGCTGGAAGTTCTCAGCCTGGTGTGTGCAAGCTTAAAGACTGCTACTGTGATGTTTTATCAACACAAATGATTCAGTCCTTCAAACACTATAAAACAAGAATTTTACAATCAGATTAAGTTATAACTGAGAGACTAAAGGAACTGTACTCGCTTTAAAATAGAGAAACTACATGAATTGAGGTAGGAGGAGTACTTCAAGATCCCTACTGCTTAAAAAACAGCAATATGATGACACGAGTGGAGAGAACTATATGAAGTTCAAAAAGATGAACAAAACCAGACTAAAGGTAAAGCCCACAGAAAACTAATTAAAGCCACAGATGAGAAATAAAACAAGAACTTCCTTGTCTGTCCTATGAAGCTGATCATACCCAGCTGCTTATTCAGATGACCTAGCTTAACCATTTCTAAGAAAATGGATTTTTTTCCTCTATTGGGGGGCTTGAGATTCAAACAGCATGAAATTGCACATGTATTAAGATAGAACTAACCATGAAGAGTAGTATAAAGAAACGTGGTTTGAACAAAGAGCATTATGCGTTATGATTAGCTAGTTCAAAATTTGTTTCAGTAAGATAATCCTGTTCAGTTTTCAAATGGAACAACACGGCTGTTCAGCTAGCCAGAGAAAATCAGATTTTAACAGAAACTATTGTGAGGTGCCTTTTGTTTGTTTGTTACATGAATATATGTTTAAAAGTGTTTGGCTTTACTCAAAAGACCACCTGACAACAAATTAAATTTGCTTCTAAAGTGAAGCCAAATATTCTATAGTAGAGGAAAAAATCGAACTCAGAGTTTCAGAGATTATAATGGATTATCTACAACAACATTTCTCTTGTATTCAGAATGCCCACAATTTGCAATACTGGTGTGGAATACTCATCTAGGCAGGTGAAAGTCCTTACACCACCCTCAGAGTGGGATGTAAGTAGCTGTTTCAGGAGTCATGAGGCTTGCAAAAGCTAAAAATCTGAAAAGTGAAAGAATTATATAAAGTTCAACCTTTAAAGGAGTGCTTGGCTCCAGCAGTATGAAAATGAGAGATTCACTTCTCTCTTGACCTCCCCCTAGAAGGCAGCGAGGGCACTTCTCCTGATAGGCCACATACTGGCCTCCTGTCTTGCTGGGCAGAGGAGCCCCTTGTTGCTTGGGCTTGGACTGAAGAGTTGGGCGATGAGGTAAGATCTAGAATCTGAAAGGAAAGAACAGGAGCAGAAATCAGGGCAGGTGATTTCCCTACCAGTGAGTGAGTTCTGCAAGGACGTAAAGGAAGGCTGCCCTCAGCAGAGGCCCAAGGCAAGTATATGAAGTTTCTGTTTCTAATGCAGACAACTATAACCAGCTATCTAGTTAAAAGACAATTAAATACTTACTGGGAACTCTGAGAGATGTCATTTAGGCTGCTCTTAGCTTAAAGGTATTTCTTACAGGTCTCTGCCCTTGGTTGATGCTTCAGACCAAGACAGCTATTAGCATGCTGCCTCCTTCATGTGCAGGTATCTATATGTGTATGTCAAGATGTCTGTAACTTAATATTCTTACTCCCAAGCACCACTACAGATAACTATAGAAGAAATTCTGATTAAAATGATGTCATATTGACAAAAAAACAAGGGTGGTTGTATAGACATTTTTCTGCTTCAAGGTGAGAGGGAGTGTGGTGTTGGCTGGTGAAACAATGACTACCTTGGCACTTCAAGGGAGCAGGGCAAGCTCATGGCAGATGATCATGTCTTTTACATCCTTGTATCTTCACACAGAGCTGTTACTGAGGAAATGCCAGAGGAAACAACTGGATCAGCTTTGGCAGCAAGAACTCAATGTGAATGTAGGGATTTTCTTTCTGCTTTTTCCAAGAAGTCAAAGATGTTGCAAGTGACCAACTTGAAAGAGTTGCTCAGAACTAGAGGTTTTTGTAAGCTGTTACTTCACATTATATTTCTTGGCAAAGCAATATCTTCCTGCAGTACATGAAAGCACTTGTCTTCCACATCTATTAGTACTGAAAACTCTGCCATTATGAGCTAACTGTACTCAAAATTATCTGCCAGCAAACCCATTGCTTACTGCCTCAAAACCATAAGGGATAGGTGTTTTCTTCCCAAAACACATCTGAGCTGTGTATTCTGGTGCCCTGGAGTCAGTCTGCAGATCTCTATGGCCTCCAGCTTACACTTAGATAAAGACTTAGAGAAAATTCCAGTTTCACTTCAATCATAGGAAGGAGCTGAATTGGAGGTCAAAGTCAGCCTGAAAATCAGCCTTAACAAAGGACTTTCAAAATTTCTTTTGAGACATATCTTTGATTCAAAGCAAACAAAACTGTGAATGTTTGTGCATGCCAGGGAACAGGACTTCTGCCCTTGTTTAGCAAGATGAACTTTATGGCCATCTCTAAATCTTTTTCATTCACATTTTATTTCTATAATTAAATGGTTCCTTCTACATCACATGTATTCTGTACTTGTAATTTCACAAATTGCTTTCCTTTTGCCTCAGGGTATTTTCTATCCAAATGTCGTTTCCATTTTTATTATCAAGATTATCTGACATGCCAGATTGAAAAAACAATCATATCTGGCCAGTGCTGAGTATCTGGGGAAAAGTCTTAGAATTAATTTCTAAACTAAAAGTGAAGAGAGTGTGAATTCAGCAATATTTCTGGTTTTCTAAGGGTTACCAGGCATCTCATGATGTTAAAATACCACTTTTTTTGCAGTCCTTAATGCTCCTTTTGAAGATTGCTACAAACAGGCTGCTACAAACAGGACACTACAAACAGGATGCACAGTGTCCTCATA
>VYZS01004335.1:43309-59629 GCA_013400695.1 Neodrepanis coruscans | reverse complement strand
ACAGACTGAAAAGAAAGATTACAAAATTAAAATGGTGGTGATGTGAAGAAAAAAATCCATAACCTCAGCAGGCAGCTGATGTACAAAGGAAACCACAATTTGCTGCCTTTGACTTCTAAGCGTGGATGGTGCACAGGTAAATTCTGATCAAAGCTCATGCTTGCCAACTAAAAAAGCTACTACACCTTAAGCTGAACACTGCTGCATTCAGAAAAGAAATACATGAACTTTCTTTCCCTCAGTGTTCTCTTCACCACTGGCAGCTCTAAGCCAAACTTTGGGCTTACCAGTGACTTTAATAGCTGCGCCTTATACAATCCCTCTTTGTGTACAGGGACATGCAACACTGCTCAGAAATCACTGCTACAGAACAGTAAGGCAGTGTGTTTACCAGGTGCTTTCCCAGTAATTTTTTGCGTTGGGAGGTATCACAAGGCATGTAATAACTACTGTTCCTGTATACACACTGCCTGAGTGTTTGAATTTATTGCCATGAGTACCAGCTTATGCGGTGTTGGCAGATAAGAACGGAGGAGAATAAAAAAAGGACCTCAAAGAAATTCTTTATGCTTACACCCACTTGTTAAGATGCAATTTAGCTTTTATAACAGGTATCAAAGGCAAGTAACTTTGAACAGGTAATTTGGGTTTTAGTTACAAGTTAAACTGGTTATCTCCTGAAAGGAACTGGTATCTTAATTAACTCACATCACAGCAAATTGGAGAACCTCAGTCAAACAGTGGGATCACCTTGTAAAACTCAGTTTCACTTTGTTGACAGAAGCCCATTCACTGAAGTGCTCACTATAGGCAGAATTCCTAAAACACTCAGCAGTCCAAGAGCTAAGCCTACAGAAGAGTTCTACTTGAAGGTCAACATTTATATTCCTATAATAAATTCATAAATATACTAAGGAAAGGTTTAATACATTTAAGCCAGGGATAACCAGACTGCAAGCCACAATTCTGCTGAAGAATCCATGCTGCTGCACTCATTGTCCAAGGGAGGGTATTAAAATCCATTAAATTCCACTAACATCCCATTTTGCATTTGCTCTTTTCATGGAGAAGGCAAAGATATTTAGGAAGAACAGTTGTTAACTCACCACAAGTCAGTGCAAGTTGCGTAGGAAGCCACATGTTTCAATAACATCTCTGCTGTGTTTTAACTTTATTTTTACAATGAATTTATGTTTTGGGCAACACAGATCTTACCACTAAATTAAGGGCCTGCTGACACTACAATTCATGCTGTTCGACATCCCTGTAATCAGTCCCAAGGTAAGTCACACATCTGCTCCTTCTATCCCTGCATTTGTCTGACTATGTGGTGAGGTAATTTCGTTCCCAAGATCAGCTGGGATATGTTTGTAAGATCAGCTGGGATGTGTGTACTTGTGCTACATTTGGTTTTGTAGTTAGTGCCCACTGTTGGCAGAACAGGCTCATCAACAGGTCAGATGAGCACAGAAACAAAAGAAACGGAAGCAGCAGGAGTAAGTCTGTCCCTTTTCACAAACTACTCGGAGCATTTGGACATCAGGAATCCTCACCCCGACCATTTGCAGAATGCAGACAGTTTCCATATGTGGCCACACAAAGCCGTGCAAACCCCTAGACAGATACTTCTTCATCTGCAGCTTCCCTGTTCTGAATGCCCCAAGCAGCACTTTTTCACTTCTTACCCAAAATACAACACAGGAAACCCTTTACCAGCCACAGCTAAAAGCAGACACACACATAGGACACAAGTGAGGAAAATTAACTCGGATTGCCTCAGATACTACAAAAATAAAGACATGAACTCAGATGATTCTCAAGTCTTCAGAATTCTCAGAAATGCTTCTCGCTTGTGCACTCACATTGTGCTACAGTCCCTTCTCCAGGCTCTCCTGACAACAGTGTCAGGTGATACAGCAACGCCCTTTAATTACCATTGTAACAGTACAGGGTACCAAAACCATGCCAAAACTTCAGGCTGACAGGTCACACCTTACTAATTCATGAAGCATCCTCCTTCTAGTTAGCTCAAAGCAACTTCAGGTGATTGCCCAACCAAACCATGAAGTGCCAGGGACAGGAGACACCACACTCCTCACAAATTCTCTGCATCAACACAGAGGAAACAACAACACAGGAACTTTTCCTGAAAGAAAGGCTCAGCCCTCCTCTTCTTGGTTTTAACCCAAATATAAGGAACAAATGCATAATTAGCAATACCCAGGGACTACATTCAGCTCTCCCCAAAAATATAAATATTTGAAGGGGCTACTGTGTGCTCCCTACATCTGTCTGGGGAGACAGGCCTTCCCCAAGCTCTGAAGGCAACATCAAGTTTAGGGCAGCGAGGTCAAGTAGCAGCTATGCTTTATTAACAAGGCTCCTTAAGAGCTGGAGCAGGAAAAGAATCCCAAATGATTCCTGCTTTTTGTCCCACAGCCTCCCCACAGCTGAGACCAATTCCTCTCACTCCACACAGCAGTGAACAACTGTGCACAGGAAATATGTGAGGAGTGGAAAACACTCCCTGCATGCCAGAATCCAGATCTTGTTAGAGATCTGGATGATTTTTTTCATCAGTACTGCAAAATACTTGTATTTACATACAGATACAGTCCTATTGACACTGGATGTTGCTCATCACTCCCAGCAGAGACACCATGTACACTCTCTGCTGCTGCAAACTGGATGCTGTAAATCCTGAACCCACCTTACCCCATAGTAATATTTCCATTTATCTGTAGCTGGACATTTGTGCTAGAGGCAATTCCAACAAGGGAAAACAAGACTTTTAGCAAACATGCCGGGAAAACATGTTTCTGAGACTCAAATAATGAAGGAACTGGTTATTGCTTCCAGGGTATCAAGAGCACTGGCTGGAAAACACGTTCTTTCAAGGCTGACAGCAACTGGCAGAGCTGTGAGAACACAGGATGCTTTCATGTTTTTATACAGTTCTCCCACAAGTAAGCTCCACACAGGGAAATTCTACATCATGCTGAGCTCTGCTATGAGCATCTGGGTTTTTTTACGTTTACTTCAGTAGAAGACTAAAAGAGGGGTGAGAGACAGATAAATGTGGAGTTAAGAAAGTTGTCAGCTGTAGAAGTCAAACTGTGTAGCAAAATACTTGTGGGCTAGTTGTGGTGTTCCAACAAATGAGTACAGTGTTCCCGAGTAAAATAAATCAAACCCTTGTCTCACAACTCCACTGCAATTTCATGCCGAAGAGGAAATACCCGTGCAAATGCTTAGTATATACTTTGTATTCAGAAACAAGCCACGTTAAACATTTGGTATTTTCTTTATTGGTCAAACAAGCCTCATTCCATGCCATAAAATCCAGAGGATATACTTACTACACTTTAGTAACATTGCTGAAAACAATCTCTAACTGCTTGTTTTCCTTCCTTTCACTCCATTATTCAACACCCCATTAGATCATAGTGTGTGTTTTCCATGTCCATTTCATCCCTTATCCTTTCCTCTTTCCTTACATTGTCCTGTCCATCTCCTCTGACATCAACTCCTGGCTTCCCCCATGTCAGCCCACTCCAAAAAACCCTATTCCTTACACCCACCCCCCTTTAATCCCACCATTCCCATTCTGAAGCAGCACCACATTATTTTAAGAGTGTCACTATGGAACATGAAGTAATTGCACCCAGATTTACAAGCAAAAAGTACTCGTAGTGTACTTCTGTGCAGGACCTGAGATATGAAATTCATTCAGAGATATGAAAGTTACCCTGACCAGTCTGTGGTGTACTCTGGATTTCAGAGACAAGCAGCATGAAGCGAAAACAACCTCTTTTAAAGTTTAAGGGCCAACACAACAAATACACTAATTCTTCCCACAAGAAGATGAAGGAATCAAAGAATGCATGCACAAAAAGTAACTTAAACCTTCAAATCAAATTTCATATCTACTTTTCAGCCAAGTTAGAATTTTTAAGAAAATACGATCCACCTTGTTTGCCCTGTAAACACTTCCAGTTTTGGAAGTCTGAAAGTTAAGAAATCATGAAGTAATTCAATGTCTCTTTTTTCAGTGTCTCCACAGACAAATATTCCAAGCCTATGATCAGGCATGTCAAAACATTGACTTTATACCCCAGTATTCACCCCACTTCCTGCAGGGAAGCCAAGTCTGTCCTGAGGGGAAGTGTGTCATTAATATCAACATCCTACGGCCTTGCTCTCAACAGACCATTGATTGATCTGTGGTTCCATACAGCAGAGCACAACTGGGTTATATTTAGTCAAATGTCAAAAACACTGCTTTTCTGGACATTCTGGGGTTTCACAGCAGAAATTACTTCTGTTCCCTCAATAAACAGCATTTTCTTTTCGCTCCTTACTTCTATGTGGTCATATGTTAACATGAATAGAGTTCCTGTTTCTTCTCCTATTCAATCAAACACACACAGCAGCTCAAAGCTAACTTCATTTTACTTTTTCAGGACACTCAGTGTTCCCCTCAGGTACCTTGAAGATGTTCTAAACAAGATGGGACTAACCCAAAAGTCACCTCTGCCTCTTAAATTTCCCTACTGTAAGGCTCCCTCAACATGGAACCAACAACTTAAGGCCTTGAAAAATTTCCCAGGCAAACAAGAACAAGCCCAAAGAGCCTTCCAAGCACAGGGGGTAGGGAGCTACAGCACAACACGACTGTACTGCTCTCTGTGTCACAGCGGTGGACAGGAAATCTTGCTGCAGGTCAGAAGCACAAAGAGATTCAAGGCAAGGCTCTGTAAATTCCCCAGGAGTCCACCACTAACTCTAATCCTACCCAGATGAAACCTCAGGTTCAACAAGCCCCAGAACTGCTGTTTCCCACCCTTTGGCAGGGGCCTGACAGAGGAGGCACCACACTGAACTCACCTGTTGCCAACACTCCTCCCTGAGCAGCTGGAAGCTGCACTGCCTTGGTTAAAGCTCCCAGCTGACCAAACTCTGTTCCACCTCAGAGGAGTCAGGAATTTCCACTGTTCTATCAGTCCAGCTTCATTTCTAAACTCAGCTGCACAAAAATTAACTTGCACAGGAAGTTAACAGAAAAGTTAACTGTGTTCAGGAAGCTGTTTTTCTTGGGTGCATGAGGAGCACAGTTCCTTGGGGGAAACTGCTTGCTTTAGGATGCTTAATCAATACACCTCTTCTAGACAGACACCCAAACAGCCTCACAACTTTCAGCAGGTATGTAAAATATCATTTTTAATCCTCAAAAAAGCCACTAAAGTCTTCAGTTTCCTGAGTAACCATTAAGGCAGTTACAGGCTGTCAACAGAGTAAAGGCAAACCTGCTTTACTTGCTACTCACAACAGACGTCAGTTTCACTGAGTTTCTGAAGGTGCAAAAGAGACGCCAATTCTGTGGCAGAAGTCACCTCTGCAACACAAAGCTTCTGCTGCCAAAGTCCATGAAATTCTTACATTTGAGAGCCAAAAAACAGGAGGGTTAAAAGCAGCATGAATACATCACGAGTTAACAACTACAAGTTCAACTGAGTCAGGATATCTCATTAAGAGCTTCACCTTCCAATATTAAATACCTCTGTCATTCTTCCTGCAGCCCTCAGGACCACTTACATCACTGCAGTTAAAAATCAAGTTAAAGTACTCTTTATTATTTCATATCTTACAGCACCATCACTTGTACTTTTCCAAACCAGCCATTTTTTTCTAGCAAGTTTTAATCACCCATTTCACCCATTTTAGTGGTGAAGCCTCATCCAGTGAGTCCATCAAGTTGTGACCTTCACTAAATTCAGTTCCTTGAGAACACTTTTTTTTAATGTTTATACAAGGTCATTTCCTAAGATGAGACAGGGACTTCACACAGGGATTATATTTGCTGACTCTAGAAATATTTGTACATATCATTTACACCCCTTTTTGCCGGGAAACACAAGAGGAAAAACTTTGGAAGTAAACTGATGGAACTACAAGCCACTAAGGCTGAACAACACACAGAACCAGGTTTGCTGTCACAAGCTAAGGCCATAATTTTCAAATAGCAGAGCTACTTTGGCCATAACTCTGCACTGTTCTTTCATATTCAGTGAAAAAACAAAGAAGAGTGGATTCATCACGATCCTATCAGTGACAAACTGTACCAACTACAGAAGATAAACAAAACATCTCTCCCCTAAGAAGGCCTCAAGAGAACCGAATAATTAAGAAAAACCAGTTTGACAGAGATCATAAAGAACTACGAGGTGGAAAAAAACCCAATACATAGGGCACATTTTCATGGGCTGGTTTTCCTAGAAAACAGCTTTTACAAGGAATGAATACGGGATAAAAACACTGATCTACTGCCACCTGGTAACGAGACCTCAGCAAACCGAGCCTAAGGTCGCCACGGTAAAGTCGCCAACACAAGNNNGGGGGTGGGAGGGGAGGGGGTGGGATGGGATGGGATGGGATGTGCCTGCTGCCCGTGTGCCCGGGGAAGGTCTCAGGCGGCTCTTCCTTCGCCGTGAGGGGCGTGACTTGGGCTAACAGGGATCCCCTGATGGCTTTTTGAATTTCGGGGTGACCGGGTCCCGTTTTGCATCACTGCTCTCCCCCCTGCCTGTTCTTTGGTCTGGTTGTCATTTCCATGGAGTCAAAGTCATAGAATGGTTTGGGTTGTGNACAAAGAAGAGTGGATTCATCACGATCCTATCAGTGACAAACTGTACCAACTACAGAAGATAAACAAAACATCTCTCCCCTAAGAAGGCCTCAAGAGAACCGAATAATTAAGAAAAACCAGTTTGACAGAGATCATAAAGAACTACGAGGTGGAAAAAAACCCAATACATAGGGCACATTTTCATGGGCTGGTTTTCCTAGAAAAGAGCTGTTTACAAGGAATGAATACGGGATAAAAACACTGATCTACTGCCACCTGGTAACGAGACAACCTCAGCAAACCGAGCCTAAGGTCGTCACGGTAAAGTCGCCAAAGTGCAAGGGCAACAGGCGAGAAGAACATGAAAGACAAACACAGAAAAGTTAAACACACAGCCAGGAACTCAACACGGAGCTGATAAGGAAGGAGATCCAGGGCTTCCCAGCGGCAGCACGGAGCGCAGGGAGTTCACCGTGAAGTGATGATGTCCAGGGACAACAACAACAGGTTCGGGGAGTCCCACCTGCACAGGCCCGACACCCGGTCCCCGCTCACAGGAACAACTCCGATCACCGGCCGCCGGCAATTCTTGAGNATTTCTTCCTAATATCAGGTCTAAACTTTGTTTTAGTCATCCATTGCATTTTTTCTTACTCAGCTGCAAAACACCCCTGTTATACCTGTGCACATGTACAGGAAAACTTGGCATTGAAGAAAATCTAAACAAAGCATTGAGATGCAGAGTTTTACTTATGGCAGGAGAAGTGAAGGGAAAATGGCATAAAATGAGCTCTCTATGAAATCATCCTCTAAATCCTCTTGCAGCCTGACTGCTGATACAAGAAATCCTGTGCCCAATATCTTATTTAATGTGTTACAGCCACAGCCTCCCTGGAATGTCATCTTTGGACACTGTATAATCAGAGCTGTAAATAAACACCAGGTTTACCTGGTATCTAGGTTACTTTTAAAACCTTCCTTTCAGTAGGGATACAGAACAATGCAGACATTGTAAACTGCCCGTGGCAATGCAGCAAGACAACTCAGCAATTCAAATGACGAATGGTAACTGAGGCAACAATTTTCATACAGAGTGGACTTTATGGAAATATTTTTACAACATTTTAAAATGTACTTGACAAACTTCAGTAGACCAAAGTACGTGAATATCAATGGCTACTTGAGATAAGCACTTCTCATATTATTCTCCCCCTTTTTGTTGTAAAACTTCACTTTATTTGTCTTGCTCCAAACCCAAGCCTAGGAAAACTAAAGGAAGAAAAAGGGTTACATGGAGCCATAAGACAGCATTTATAAAAGTAAAATTGAGTGGCTGTTTTAATTCAGAAAACAAAACAGTTTCCCTATTTTCAGTCTCAAACTCAAGGAATGAGAAGTGTTTTGGATGTAATCACCTTCTGTCTGAAAAAAAACTAAAAAGAAAGTTCAGAGATTAGATTTCATTAGTAGTTTTACAACAAAGGCTATTCTGGTATGGGATCCCACAAAGAAGAGCTCTCATGTTTCACTCCACAGCTGCTTCCACGTCATTCCTTACATTGCAGCTTGACCTCAGCTGCACAGGTCAAAAGTATACCCCACGGGATTAAATTGGTGTAAATCCAGGGTGAGGGGAAATGTGGGACTCTGTGCTCTCTAGTGTATTAAAATACACAGAGAATGGCACTATAAAAAAATCTTCTATAGTATCTGAATTTACAGTGGGAATACCATGGACACCTCAGCACACCATGACGTTTTCAGCACACTAAGGCAACAATCAGCTACTTACTGACATAGCATGTCTCAAAGAGGAAGGGATGTTTTGACACCAGGCCAGGGTCTTAACTCCGATGG
Source organism: Neodrepanis coruscans (assembly GCA_013400695.1). Taxonomy (NCBI): domain Eukaryota; kingdom Metazoa; phylum Chordata; class Aves; order Passeriformes; family Philepittidae; genus Neodrepanis; species Neodrepanis coruscans. The sequence goes on along the minus strand of VYZS01004335.1, from coordinate 51,147 downwards.
GAAGTGCAAAAGGAGCCTTGATTCCCACATAGCACATGGGAATTCATTCTTCAACATCTCAAAAAAAAAGCCCTACATCCAGAAAATTCGGAATGTAACTGCTATTCTCCATCAGCAAAATATCCACACGGTCCCATGTCCTGTCCCTGATAATGAACAGGGAGTGTTTCTTCCTAGGGTTTGCTCTCCAGGCTGCCAAATGTGCAGGGCTGAACCCACTGCAGAAGGGATTTGAAGCCTTTTTCCTGGAATTTGAGGGAGGGATTTGGATCCCCTTTTCATCAGTCAGCGTGTTCATCTTTTCTGGAAAGAATAAAATAAAGCTATCACACATGCAAGTTAACTGACCTCAGAAACGTACACTGGCATTTGAAATGGCCAGCTGGCACCCAGACACTGTGCCCCAACAGATTACTGAGCACCAAGAGCTTTGGTGATCTTCCCTTTCTCTTTCTCTTCTGAAATCTGGAGTGTCTGTGGGGAATACTCACAAAAGCCAACTTCAGCCCAGACACCTAATGTCCCTAGATTTCTCTTGCAGACAGTGGAGAGAAATAGGCTCCTTCTGAAGGCAGTGGGAGCACCCAAATAAACTCCTTGTTAAGAAACAGCCTTAAGAGACTGCCCAGTGCTCAGAGCATTTTGGGAAATCAGCTTGGCCAGACCAAAGTTGGTCTCTTGGAGTGACCTCCTTCCCCAGCTTGTCTTTACACTCTCCCAATAGTCATCTACTGTCTCTTATTTATGTATTTATATATTTACTTTCCCATCATTTTCATGTGCTTGCTCCCTGCAGATTTTCACTCTGTAGAGTTGTTCCAAATTGTCCCCTGCCTGTGAGAAATAAGACAGTTCAATGCTTTATCATGTGGGATTGTTCTCTTTACAAATTAGGACTTCTTAAGAAATTATTTCTGCAACAAATTGGAGTTCCTGGTATGGTGTGTTAACAGGATCTGTCTTCCCATGTTACTTCTAAATGGGAAGTGTTGTTTCATGCTGCCAACGACTTTCAGTCCATTAAAAAAAACCAGTGTGTAAAATCATATAATTTTGTTCAATTTCACATGTATATCAATGACACATATACAAATATAATTGTAGAAGAGTAAAGCTTTTTAAAAGTCAAGTTCTAGTTTGTCAGTGGTAGGTGAAGAACATACAACACTTTAGGATGCCCATTTTATCCTGATACTTTGCATTCTTTCTAAAAACATAATCACAGTATTTACCTTTAAAGCTTTAAAGGAGGGAAACTCACCAGCTCTGCTCTTCCCTTGAACAGAGACTGCTTCATTTAAAAAATTTATGTGCCATTAATATGAGTAATTCTTTGGGCTGAATTCTCAACTGTGCCCAGGCCTGATGGGAACAGCTGATGGAGGGAAGACACAAAGGAGCTGTTTCTAGCTTTTCTGTCAATTTTCTTTCAGGGATCCTTTGAACTACAAGTTGTATCTTGTATTTTCCTTTGTGGCAGTCCTCCTTGTCAGCATTGCCTTGGCTACAGGAAGTAAATAGCCTGGATAAGGCAACATCCACAACAGTATCTGGAATGCAGTTGGTGAAAAGCGCTGAACACAGTTTGTGTCACTTTCCAGCCTTTCTGAGCTTGGGGCTTTGTAAATCTTGGTGCCTTGTGCAGTTCAAAGGCTGCTCATACGCACAGAGCGTGGTGGTCACTGTGTATTGTGGGTGCTTTGGTATAGGTTGGACAGGGGTAATGAATTTTTAAAGACATTCTTGCATGTTGAGCAAACTTGCGTGACTACTGAATTTCTACTCCCTACTTCCTCTTTTTGAAGAAAACAGAAGGAGTCTTTGCCCTGCAAAGTCACAGGTATGCAGAACTTCCTTTCCAGAGTGGTAAATCACTGGCAGGACTGTGTAGCTGTGCTCCCCTTTGACCTCCTGTCACAGCTGCATCCAGGTGTGGACACTCCTTTTAGTAAATGCAACTCCAGTGGTGACACAAGTGAAGATTTTGAAGTAGCTGCTGGAAAGAGAATCTCACAAAGTTACCACCTGTCAAGGTTTCATGATCCTCCTCTTCCATCCAGAAAAGCCACCTGGGTAGAATTTGAAGATTTTTCTTTTTTTTTTTCACACTTGTCTGGGCATTGCACTCAGGTGTACAAACCTGTTTTTTTTTCTGTCATACATGTATAGTTACCTGACACTTCGCAGAGCATCACAGATGGTCACTTGTACTCAGAAGAGAGGAGGTGTCCCCAAAGTGTTGGATTTATCCTGAATATACACAGATCTGCCATAAATGCTGGATCTGATACTCCCTATTTCTACTCTTCTATTAAGTAACCCAGTTTAGGCCTTAGCACGTTAAACACACTAAAGCGGCTGAAATCAGTATGCAAGAGTTATGAAGCTGGAAGTCAGATTACTGGGAACTATCTGAGAAAAAAAATCATAAATGAGGAATATGCTGGGATATCCCCTGGGAAAAGGTCAGCTAATCAGTCTAGAGAGACCCAGCAGCTGTATTTGAAGGGTCAGGATAATTTCCTAAGAAGAATCAAGACAGTTAGTTTAATGCAAATTAAGACAATTCTAAAAGAAAAAAAAAAAAGAAAAAGAAGGTAAAAGAAAGGTTCTGCTCTAAGATACTGCTTTTAGCAGTGGATTCATACTGACATTTTCATCTGCCAGTGCTTTCAGGGCTCTTTGGGAATTAGTTTCCAAACTTGGTTCACATTAGTCTGTCACCTTCAAGATGAACTCCAAGGTAATACCAGAGCAGTGGAATATAACCATGTTTCCAGTCTCATTTATGAAGTATATAGTCAGAACTTGTGTAACGGTGTCTTACATGAACTCTTTCTCTCTCCTCTTTGTTGCAGGGATCCTTCTCTACTGACTATATTGTATGTTTCAATTTTTTTAGCAGAGTATTCTATTCGTTGTTGCAAGAACCTGATTTCTTTGGGAAACTATTCTAGTTTTCATCAGCTGAAACCTCTGACTCTGACTCCTGTTCCATACATGCCCAGTTCCTCCCTGAATGTGATTGAAGAGATGTATTTTATTTCTTAAAGCCATCTGGGATGTCCCACATGGCCACGTCATGACTCACAGGGCAAGTAGCAGTTCCTTAAGCAGAAGCAATACAGACGATTTTTAGTCTTGGTCATGTGATAATCTATATAGTAAAAGGGGCCATGGGGATATCCAACCACTAACCAGGAAGGTTAATCTACCATTTGGGGCATAAAGTGCCAAAATATGCATGGAGAATAGTGCAAGACCAAATGAACAACTACAGAATGAAGAGTGGGACAGAGGCATTAACTGCTGAGAACACATCTTGGATCAGAGTGTTTACTTTAGTCATAGACAGGCAAGTGGGAATTACGTGTTTTAAACCTGAGGATGTAAAACTATGAGAGTTGTGAAAATTGAGGGAACAAAGCACCTCGCATCTAACAGCAGAATCACCTTCTTTTATTAGCTACAAGTGGGAGAAGAGGAAGTGAGTAACTAATAACTCTACTCACCCAGGAAAGCATGGGTGTCACAAACAAGAATACAAGAGCTAGGAAGTTCCCCACCTTTTTTTAGTTCTCTTGAAAGCAAACACAACTATTTTTTCATGGGCATACACTGACTTGTATGTGAACCTCTTTCTTTTATTCTCCAAAAGGCTGTGAATTCAAATCAATTCAGGCTTGAAACTTCTTATCCTTAACAGTACCCAGAGGGTGAGCCAAAGCCCATCTGTATGAGGAGAAAGCCTATGCCATGTCTGGATATGAGGTGAAGTTAAATCAGGGCTTGCCTCCTACTCCCTGTTCTTCTAAACCTGACACCCAAAGGATCATGAGCTCTTAGACAACAATAATAATAAATAGCTATGTGGCCCTCCTGATATCCAAGGATGTGAATTGCTACTTCTGTCTTGGAATGAACCACAGGAAAGAAAAGGGCAACTTTTAGCTTCCAATTTGATGCCACTTCCTGAGCAGGGTGGTGGAAAAATCTGCCAAGGTGTCCTTGGGCAGCTCCGATTCTTTCTGCCTAAGTAACTTCTGCAAATGCAATGTGGTTGGAAAGCCCTTGAGAAAGATTTCCAGGTATCCATCACTAGTTAGGAATCTGGTCCATCTAGTTAAATAGCTGTTACTGTGCAGGACTCTTCCTACTTGGCATGAAGACTCCTGTTCTGAGAAGCTATTGAGAACTGTCCAGCATCCAACTCAAAGTGTACTGGACAGGCAGGTTCCAGCATAGGGAGAAATACTAATTATGAGGCCTATATAGTCAGCCTTTCCTCTTGGTGAAGGGCATATACAGACCTGGAGCTGTGTTCTTTCCTTTAGCAGTGAAAATTGTATCTAGTGTATGACTGGTAAAAAAATGTGCTTGTTTTACTTGGGCTACTAGGCCCTGGATATACTCTTGGCTTTGGTTTCCTAAGGCAAAATGCAAGTGTGTGTCACTAATCATGGATGTTGGGTAATGTGAGAAGCCATCAAGCTAAATAAATGCTCATACTGTTGTCACTCTCTCCTATACAGCTGCTACAACTACAAAATCCAGCCCACATAATTTAAGAACCAGGCACAAACCTACCCCTCTGGGAAAGTTACATGCTCTTTGGCATGAACTAATGGTAAAACACAAACAGAAGTGTCACGACTGGCTCTAACTTCCCATTTTTGTCCCTGACTCCAAAAAGGCCTTTGTCTAAGCAAGGTAAGCCTTTATTTGGCTAAAACAAGTGAGTCTTTGAAGCAGCAAACTTTATAGAAGCAGCAAATCTTGTAAAAGAAATCTCATAAACCCATATATTCTTCCCCGTTAGCAACTGTCTTTGATTTGTTATACTGTTTTTCTCTGGAATTAATGTGGCTTTCAGCTTGAGGCCTTTTGAAAGTTTTTGACTGACCTTTGTAGGATTAAAATGTATTCATGCTAGAAATAAAACATATTCATGCTGATGTCTACATGGGAATCTGGCATGCCTGAATGTCATATGGGTATTTGGAAGTATTTTTCTTGAGGACTCCAGAACTCACCTGCACTTCCAGACTCCAGAACATTTTTTCAAGGATATGTTAATACTACTATATTTTTTCTGATGGCATGGGTGAAATTTGCAGAGGGACTTATCTTCAGGAAGAATATATAAACCAGCAGAGGATTGGTAGTTTATTGTGTGGACTTCGTCCCAAACTTTTGGTCTTCAATCTGTTTTCTCTGACTCTGCATCACTGCTTCTTGGGAAACACTTCTGTCCTGGCTACTCCTGTAACAGGAGTGCTGAACTGGTCACACGGCTTGTAAATTGGCACATCTTATACCTTTGGATATGCTGGAGCATATGCTGGGAACTTTAGTTGAAGCATCCAGAATCCTGATTTATGATTTACCACTGACACAAGAGGAATGCTTACCCTGAATCTATTGACCTGAGATCACCCCTGGCAGCAGCTGCAAGAAATTTATTCAGAAAGGGATACCAGAAAGCAAAACCACACACTACCTCCTCACACAAGAGTTGGATCTGAAATCTCCCTCTCCTCCTGTTCTCAGTGGTTTGCCAGACTTCTGACATCCATTTTATTAAGTCTTCCTTTATAACCTTTCTCAGGTCACCCTCCTTAGTGGGAATCCATCCTAGCATTGTGGAATTTCTATAGCTCTTTTCTTCTCTGCAGCCCCGCAGAGAAAAAATGAATTTCTCTTCTCTTTTCTGCTATGCCTACTCCAAATTGTTTAATTTCTTTTCCCCCTGCTAAAGTATTTGTATCTAATTTATTCACATAGTCCTGATTTTTTCTAACCACTGCTCTCTTCTAAAGCACTAGCAGGTTTTATTTGGGGTTTTGCTCCCATGGAAACTTTGCTGCATTTTTAAAAAACTTATTTTAAAATGCATTCTTTGGCAATAGAAACACTGTAGTAGCTGAAACTGATGAGTTTTTCCTTCGTGCTTGTCACAGCAAGGTGAGAATGAGCTCTGCCTTTGCAAGGAGACTGCTGATGAGGACACAGCGCTCTCTGCTGCTGGGAGCACACAGGGAACCTTCAAATACAGCCCTGTTGAATTGCTGCATAAAACTACACTTGCTTTTTTGGCTGTGAAGCATTCCAAGTCCTAGGTTTCCAAGTGTTTGGAGAAATGTCCTCACACACTCTTCAACACTCTCCATTCACATGTTAAAGGAGCAAGGCATGGACACTCGATGTTCAGTTCTGTGAAACTGGGTAGATGCATGAAAATGTCTGTATTTCAGTCCCCTCTCTTCAGCCTTCCCTTCACCTTTTCCCCAACTCACCTGCAGTAATATGACATGTAACATTTCTTAACACCTCAGCTCAACTACCTAAACCACCTGAGATTCAACCTCCGCAAGCATCTGGAATTTCTTTTTTTCTTCTGTGTTTTTGGGGGGCACTGCAGTTGCTACATGGGTGGCTCATCTTCCTGCTGCATGAAATGAAGCCTTTCTTTTGCACCCTGTTTTTGGAGTTGACTGTTGCTCTTCTTGATATAACTTTTATTTTTGACTTTTTAATTAACGTTGGTTTGTATCTCCCTAATGGCCTTTCTCATCTTTTCCTCAGTTGGACCCATTAAATTAGTTCTGTTCTTCTATTATCATTTTCTTGGTTCCTCCCCCTGCCCTTTCCTTCCATTTCATAATGGAATGAAATTTAACAACTACAAATGCTAGATTCTGCACATGGGATGGAGCAATGCTGGGCACAGGTATAAAGTGAGGGGGGTGGGTCTCGACACTTGCAGAGAGGGATGTGTGGGCCTGACTGACACTGAGCTCTGTGAGGGTGAGCACAGTGTGCCCAGGATGTTTCCCACAGGGAAAACTCCATTCTGGGATCCATCAAACAACAGCAACACCTGGCCCAAGGAAGGGATGACCCCGCTGTGCTCAGCCCTGTACAGCCTCTGTGTGTGCAGTGCTGGGCCTGCAACTGGAGAGGATGTGAAGGTCCTTGGATGTGTCCTGAGGAGGGAAACAAAGCTGGGATGGGAGGGGCGTCTGAAAGGAATGTCCTGGGAGGACTTTGGGCTTGTCCAGTTTGGAGAAAAGGAGGCTGAGAGGTGACTACACTGCCCTCTGCAGCTTCCTGAGAAGGGTGTGAGGAGAGGGAGGTGCTGAGCTCTTCTCCCTGGTATCCAGGGACAGGACACATGGGAAATGTTCACAGCTGTAATGGGAGAGCTTTAGATTGGACATTAGGAAGCATTTCTTTGCTGAGAGGGTGGTCAAACACTGGAAGAGCCTTCCTGGAGACGTGGTTGATGCCCTCAGTCTGTCAGTGTTCAAAGGTATTTGCACGGTGCCCTTGAAATGTGCTGAACTTGGTCAGCCCTGAATTGGTCAGGCCGTTTGATTGGAAAATGATTCCAGGTCCTTTCCAACTGGAAGAGTCTGTTCTAACGTATTCTATTTTATTCCCTTTCTACACAAAAAACATCCTGAACTGGACTACTGAAGTAATTGTGTTGTAGGTTGGGAAATAAACCCGTTCCCCCCCATTCCCTGCCGGGGCTGTCCCACGGTCCCGGGGCTGTCGCGCCCGAGGAGACTGCGTCGGGAACGGAGCCGCCGGCGGGGTGGTGCTGGGGCTGCCCCGTGCTCGCACAGCACGCGCCAGGAACTGCCAGGGCTGCGGGCGACTGCGCCAGGTGAGCCAGCGGCAGTGGCAGAGCAGCAGCAGCAGCGCGGAGCCAGGCGGGCTATAGCCACAGCCGGGGCATGCGGTGGGGAGCCCCAAGGAGCTGCCGGGGCTGCAAGCAGCAGTGGCGGAGCTGATGGGACAGTGGCAAGCACAGAGCAGCAGCTTCGCCCAGC
>VYZS01004335.1:30084-43275 GCA_013400695.1 Neodrepanis coruscans | reverse complement strand
CTCCTTGGGCCAAGGGAGGGAGGGAGGGGGTGCGCAGTTTTTGTAATCTTCTTGAGTTGTTTCCTCAGTCAAAACCGGGCAGAGGCTCACGGCTAAGGGGATCTTGAGACCACGTGCTTCCTTCTAACTACCCCAGAGTCTCTCAGCTGGGCCCAGAGGGAGAGAGAGAGAGACTATCTCCAGAGCGTCCTCACCTCAAACGCGGGCCCTGGAAAAATTTATTTGTCTGTTTTTTGTCGGTTTTTGGTGTTTGCGCAAAATAAACTGTGATATTTGTGTGTTTTCTTCATTTTGGGGTGTGTTTGTGACTTCTCTCAGAGTCTCTGCTCCAAAATCACTGAATTTGTGGTAAAACCACCACAAATTGGTAGCAAATGGGATGGCATTTAATGATCACAGACACTTTCCTCCAACAAGCACATTCTGCTGCCAATACCACAATCATTATCCCACTTTCCTGAAGCTGAAGTTTCACATGGTTATTTTGGGAACATTGTGGACCACTAGGGCTCCAATTCTCAAATGTACCACACATTCCTCTCATGTGTGTAAATACATGGTAGTTGCCTAAGCCATGACATTCTTGATATCCTAAACCATCCAGGTATCCATGTGGGACTGGCAGCTGTGAGACTGAATCCCTGAGAAACTCATCCCTTTCTAGAGCAGCACATACCCTGGGAGCATGTAAAACATGCCAGTAAACTCCTATATTCAGGTGCTTCACCTTTCCCGTATTGTTCAGTAACTTGTATAACCAGAAAATTACTGGCAAATTTAAATGTGTGCCAGAAGTGAAGTCTGTGATAAGGCTGTCTCACACATTCTGGACAGAACTTCCTGATCTCATATGCATGCTATTAATACAAACATGATGCAGCATGCAGAAAAGGAAAGAAAAGAGCAAGGTTTGTGATTCTCTTGCAGAAACAAGAATTTTAATGCTAAAGTAAACCTTTCACTGTAAAAAATTATGTTCTCTTGGTCAGCTATTCCATTCTGCAATCTTAGATTTTTAAAAACAAGAAGCTTAAAAAATTCAGGTTTCTTGATGCCATTCTGTTTTTCTTTTGACTTAGGATGTCAACCTCAAATAGGACTGATACAGAATATATGGCAAAGTATTTAAGGTAGAGGCTGAGCCTCTACAAGGTTATAGGCTTCAAACTACCCTATAATAAATAAATATTAACAGCCATGGCATTGCAAAATAGTTTAAGAAATACATGTATTAAAGAGGATGAGTCCTAATGATGACCTTTACTAAGACAGGTATGTAAGGGCCATGTTATATGGGAAAGAGCTGCCAGTCACAGCCCCCGAAAAACAGTGACCTTTAACCTGAGAGGAACTTCGCACTTGTCAAGTACTATTAGCTTAAAATGCAAACTGTGAACAGTCAGAAAGCAGTTCAATAAACAATTTCTCTCAGATTTTCATAATCTAAATGAAAAAGGGGAACAAAATTGATAGGTTAATAAATTACAGAATGAAGCCTGATTTTATATCAAAACCATCATTATAAGTCTATAGACAACACTCCTTTGTTTTTTTTCCTCCCCAAGATGATTAAGGATCTGTTTAATTTTTAAAAGTCTGAGAAATACCATGCTGAAGGAAAAGACGGTCTTCTGAGAAGATCTTTAGAAGAATCTCTCTCAAGAGAAATTTAATTTGCTAGTCTTTTTGGCTAGAAAGCTCTCTGGCTTACAGCTGTCATTGAAAAAAATCAAACAACAAATGGAAAGAAAACAGATTATTTTGTTGAATCTATCACTGTACTTTGTAAACTTACCATAAAAGTTGAAAAAACCAATTACCAATTGTGTGTACTCCCCCATTATTTGGGTAGTACAAACAAGTCTTAACTGTTTAATAAAGAAATGAATTTGGTCTTGTATGAATAATTAACAGACTAACTGAAGATATTCAAACAGCAAGAGGAATGTTAAATATGCATATAAATTGTTGTAGGAATATTTGAAATTGATTCCAACTCTCAGAAATTTTAAGTACTATTACATCACTTCTGAGTAGGGAAACAGGTCTAAAAACAGAAGCTGCAAATGAACCCATCACATTCAGCTTTGTAAGTTTAACTGTTCATCTAGAATTTCATAAAAGGGCAAGAAGTTGATGAACTCTGTCCAGCAGACTTTAATATTCAGCAATGTCTCTATGCGAGAATCCACATGAAACCACAGGGCTCACAGACAGGACACATTTATAAATTAGGCAGACAAGTCAAAGTGTGAAAAAAACTTCAAAACAGAAGAGCTCACATTTTCACAAACTTCCTTTCAGGTGAGCATGTAGGGGAATATCCTTCCTGTGTACATTCTCTTTTGTGTATGAGGACTACAGCGTCTGTGATTCTGAGACTGAAGACACAGCGTTGCTGAATTAAAAAGGAAAACACTGCTCATTAATAAACTGCCACCATTACTGAAACACAGGATTTTAAAATGCTTCCTTGATACAACAGTTTTGTCAAAAGCTAATGTTAAATCAAAGCTAGCTATGTACTTTTTAAAACCTTGTTTTTCCATTCTGACAAGAATCAGAAGTTATCCATTAAAATGGGCATGAAAACCAGAAACAAACTGCAAATCCACCCTTCACCACACAGCACAGAAATCATGGTCACAGCTTCATGTTTAATGTGGAATCACTTTAAGTATACAATATTTCAAAAGATCCAGAAACTGGTTAGGAACTAAAAGCCAGTAGAACAAAACAACAGAAAATCCAAAATACATCTTTGACCTTTTTAATCTTGTGTTTTAGAGTCACACTCCTGAATGGACAATTTGCTTCATGAGTAAAGAAACTTTGGTATGGAGTTGAGCCACATGAATAGCACCTGTAGCTTTCAAAATAAATAGTAATGGCTAACTAGACACGATGGCAGCAAGATATCCCCAAAGAACAAGCATATGCTTGGAGCTATGCATGAAGGCTGGACAACGGAACTAGTGTGATTTTTAACAGTAATTTTAAATAATTTCTGCTTTTTTGTATTTCTGACATGGAAATTATGTAGAAAGCTAATCACTCCTTTGAAAATTGCACTCTGAGGCTTGAAGAACACTATTATTAAATGTTTTTCTTTAAAATCTTTAGACTCCCTCTATTTTTCTAAAATATTGTATTTTTATTTCATAGGCCATGTTGTTTAGCAGTGAAAGTTGTGAACAGAAACATCCCCTGTACTCCAAGAGTGACTTATTAAAAAGGTCAAAGACAAATTCGACCTTGAAATGGAACAAAAGTTGGGTTTTTCTTAATAAATGGTACCAGAATGAACCAATTATCTCCTACAGCGATCAATGAAGTAGTTACCGGAATGTTAGTCTATGTTAATCTGTGTTTTATGGGTTTGCCACAAAGCATAATACACACTTAACAGAGTAAGTGAAACTTCGGTTTCCAGTATATAATGAGTTTTAGTCATTTAATAAAATTTCAATTTTTTTTTTTGTGTATTCCACTGTAGTGCTGTGACAACAAATCACACCTGTGTACCAGAGCATACATCAACAGTATGATGTAACTTTACTTACACCACTGCTATATTCAGGTTTTTGAAAGAGACATAAGCATACACTATGGCCACAGCAAATAATTTTCTGGGTTTTTTTTTTTATAACCTTCACTTTTTCAGTAATACTTCACTTTTAAATTTTGAATTCTTGAAAAAATCACAGAAAGTTTATATAGGAACAGATATAAGGAATAACCTCACAGGCACTGATATGACAAACATTTATTTTAAGGGCTGAGAGGCATTAATACCATATCGACAAAGTTGACTGAAAAGAAGGACTAACTTTGTCTAAATGGGAAATGCTCACTTTTGCTTGTTGAGAAATGAACTTCAGAAAGTTATTTTTTGGCCTTGCTATGTCACAAAGTCAATCATACAAAGACCTACGCATTTAACCTAAAGTAATAGTTTTAAAAGCCCTTCTATTAAAAAAAACCCCATCATGCAAATCTTTGATCAATTATGCAGCGGCTTTAGAACTGTTGCAAGACCATACTGTATATATTAGCTTTTATACTGCTAATGCACAACTAACAGCAAACTCGATTAGATTAACACAAATTTGTCTTAATTACACCGTTATATCACACTAAAGAGACAAATGCCACAAGATTGGCAAAAACATTTAATTCTGAGCACTCAAATGGCAGGACAATTATGTGTTGTAACCCCTTCACATTTAGAAAAGAAACCATGATCCTGCAATCTCACTTTACAAAAAAAAAACCTAACTTCTGCAAAATATTAATTGAGAGGGGAATAGTTATACTACCTAACACAAAGTAACTCATACAACTAGTGTCAAAGGCAAACAAAAATACTTCTAAATAAAAAGTCAAAATACACAAAGCAACAGAAGCACAAATGCTGCATTAAATAGTCCAGATAGGAAGACACTGCACTTGTTAATAAAAAATAAAAAAAAAAAGAAGTTACTAAAGTTAGCAACACGTTTAAAGAAAATGCAATGAAGGAAAACTATTTTTTCCAACAACAATAGTTTCCATTTGCAGTCTTTCCATCCATAATCTGTCTGGTACAGTACATCCAATTAAAATATTCAGAATCTCACAGAAGATTCTCTGTGGCTGTCTTCGAAATCAAATTCCCAAGCTGGAATTAGATCCAAGTTTTGGATGTTTCAAACAGACATTATTATGAATGAAGTAAAAGCAAGGCAACAAATGGACCCTTCATTACCTTTAATCTTACCAAAGATGACAAACACTTTTAAAAGTTATCATAATCTTTTTTGTCTTTCTTTCCCTCTGCTTCAAACCCATCAACGCCATCACTGTCCCTTCTCCTTTTACGATTATTATGGATGTTGAAGCGTTGATTCATCTGTGGTAGAGGATCCATTCCTAAAACTTTGTGTATCTGACGGAATGCAAGGAGTCTCAGTGCAAACTAGAAAAAGGGTAGAAAGAAGTTATTTCTGTTAGAAAAATATGTCAATTCTGAGTATTTTGTCAAACAATTATGGAAAAATGTTAGTGGTGTACGTTATCACCCTCAGCTCTAATCCTCAGCTTCCTTCTTTCCTCCAACAAAGTCAATGTAATAAAATGTGTATGTCACATTTGGTGCTTCTATAAGTACATCATCAAAAATAATGTACATGTGTTTTAGCTGCTGGACTTGCACTGAAGCTGCTAAGGCTTTTCACATGTCCCATTAGGCATTAGGAGTCTTCAGCAAAAGGATCAAATGAGGGTGTAGAGGCAGTAACCCCTTCAGCTGCAAGCATGAATGGTCAATACTGTCACACTAAAAATTAAACTTACACAGATTTATTTATAAAATATTAAATGTCAATGTAATGTCCAAACTAGTAACATACTGCTCTGAAGTGGGCCTATTTAGAGATATACAGAGATAAGACTTTCAGGACTGTACACTGACTTTAGTGCAAAAATAAACACCATTATACATTGTACAATCAAACCAAACCAAAACCCATCCATCAAATTTAGTTACTTCATAGATACTTTTCCTTACCTGTGCACTGGAAGTAATATCCTCTCGTTGCTGATCTGTCATTACAGCAAGTGTATCAAAAGGATCTTTTTCACAAGGGTCCAGAAGGCCAGGACCACCTACAATAATCAGGCTAATTAGCTGCGCATCGTTACCTGATTTCAACCAAGATTACAGATTTGACATTAGCTAAGCATAAATATACATACATCGATGAAATGCAACTTGCCTTTCAGGATGATTCCTGAAGATATACACTCAAAAACTCTTCTCAGTGCATCTCCAGGACTCTGTGGTCCAGTAGCACTGCTGATTGCTTTTTCAACAAGTAACTCCATAGCCTAGACCAAAAAAAAGGAGGATTCAGCCAAATCAAAGATGGATTAAGACATGAAAAAGCAGTCAAATATTGTTGCTCTATACAGAACTTCTGAATCCAGAATTTTGAAGGCTATTACACATTACACAACACTTCCAGTTAGACAGGAAAAAAAACCCTGTTATTTTATAAAGATGAATAAAAAGAAATATCACACACTAGGGGTATTCTCCAGAGCTCAGTACTGGGCCCAGCCCAGTTTAATATCTTATCTATGACCTGGATGAGGGAATCAAGGGCACGCTCAGTCAGTTCAGTGATGACACAAAGCTGTGTGGGAATATCTTTCTGCTGGAGGGGAGGAAGGCTTTGCAGAGGGATCTGGACAGGCTGGATTGATGGGCTGATGCCAGTTGTGTGAGGTTTAACAAGGCCAAATGCCAGGTCTTGCAGTTGGTCATAACAACAACCATCAGAGCTACAGGCCTGGGACAGAGTGGTTGGAAGCAGCCCAGTGGAAAGGACCTGGGAGTGCTGTTCAGCAGAGGCTGGACACGAGCCAGAGTGTGCCCAGGTGGGCAAGAAGGTCAATGGCATCATGGCCTGTATCAGCAATAGTGTGGCCAACAGGACCGGGACAGTGACTGTCCCCCTGTACTTGGGACTGGTGAGCCCTCACTCAAATCCTGGGTTCAGTTTTGGGCCACTCACTGCAGGAAAGACATTGAGGGGCTTCAGTGTGTCCAGAGAAGGACAATGTAGCTGATGAAGGGTCTGGAACCCAAATCCTCTGAGGAGCAGCTGAGGGAGCTGGGGGCCTCAGCCTGGAGAAGAAGAGGCTCAGGAGAGACCTTATTATTCTCTACAACAATCTGAAAGGAGGTTATAGCCTTGTGGGAATCAACCTCTTCTCCCAGGTAACAAGAGACAGGAAGAGGAAATGGCCTTAAGTTTCACCAGGGAAGGTTTAGATTGGATATTAGGAAACATTTTCTCACCAAAAGGGTTCTAAGCACTGGAACAGACTGTCCCCAGAGGTGGTGGAGTCACCATCCTTGGAAGTGTTCATGAAACATGTGGATATGGCACTTAAGGACATGGTTTAGCGGTGAACATGCTTGTGGTTCTGAGTTAAACTGGACTCGCTAATCTTCAATGTCTTTCTCAAGCTTAATGACTCTGTGATTCTGTGATATGCTCCTTCTCATCAATTGTTCAATACTTTTGTAGATATTTATACAGTAGCAGCCTATATATGCAAGTAGACAACTTGTCCAGCCATGTTTTGAGAACATGAAACATCATGGGTCACTTGATTCTGACAGCCATGTCAATACAGTACATCTAATAAATTTAACAGGATGCTATAGAAAAATTATTTTTTTTCTGTAAGAGTACAGAAATTTAAAACATCAAAGATTTAACGTTCTTAAAATGTTTAAGTGATTAATTGTTCTTTAGTTTAGTAAAACTGAGGTTCACAGCAAATTTTCCCCTGGTTGTCACATAACAGTAACTCAGATGTTAAACAAGGGTAAAAACCCCCTCTGTAATAAACGTGTTGTCTAAAATTTACACATTATTTGACATGAGTTAAAATGGTTTAAAGCATTAGCTGTATTTTAAAAATTGGTGGTTTTGATGTGACTATTTCCATTGTTTACTTTTATTAGACACTATTTCTTCCACAGAAAATTCTGTAAATGTTATTTGTAAAAGTAAAGACTAGCTTCCCTTAGGTTTTTTTTTTCCCAGCATTAAATGGAAGTTGCACTAGTACCTCTTTGGCAAGTTTAACTCTCAAACAATGTGTTTCTCTTGGGTTCAGGTAGGGTTTTTTGAGGCAATTGTTTGGTCCTTCTCCTCCTCACTACAAGCTGTTCAAATGCTACCTTTTATTTTTCCTCTCAAGGTGTAAATGCTTATTCTCACGTAAGCAAGTAACTACAGGCAGTGCTGATCACAATCCTTCACTAAGGGTGCCCATTCCTGTCTATTTTAGCTCCATTTAACTGACAAATTTCAATTCTTGAGCATGTTATTTCCATACTCCCACTGTATCACTCAGGACTTGGCAACAGTAATTTTGTGGTTTTCAAGTAGAAGCAAAATGCACCAGTAAAGAAAAAAGCAGATCATGTTTCTGCATTTATTCAAGTCTTGTTCTTTTGGATCTTCATACAGTACACTGAAGTCTACAACTCAGTCCCAGGAAAATATGAGTTATGATACCATGGTGTTTATGTGCACAGAAGGTTGAACTTCCAGTTTGAAAAATCAAATATGAGTAATGCTTCCTTCTGATTTATAGAAACTTGACAAAAGTTTTCCAATTTAATTTTTAGTTTCAGACACACAAAGTGCTACTAATGTCAATATTTAGACTTCCTAATAGCTTCTACTTTTACAATAACTTTTTTTTTTAATACTCTGGCATCTCTTTGGCCTGTAAGAGGTTTCTTGTAAACAGTTTAGGAAAACATCTGCATCCACAAAATGATGTTTCTCCAAGCCATGAAATTCCATCAATCATGGACAGATATCCATCACTTTCATTTTGTCATTGTTTTTATCAGTAAGACTTTCCTGTGGGTCAAAAGAACAGCTGGCTACACTTCAGTGATGATCCATGTCACTGACAATGCACTGGATACCAGGAGCAAATCAGGAATCACTTTCAGAGAGAACTGAGACACCACGAGGTCTGACACACTTGCTTTATATCCCTCTTCCCTTCTGGGATTGCCTTAGAACACATAATGTGAGAACTAAGAAACTACATTCCTTGTTCTTCACCATGTGCCTGCTCTGTGTTGCAATGGTTCTAAGGATGCTTTTCCAAAAGTATGCCGGGGATTATTCTTTGGCATTGGTATTGGTATTCCTGGTATTAAGAGGGCACTTAGTTCTTAGTGTCTTTTAAACTATATTTGTTCAGTGTACTTTTCATAAAATGTAGCACAGAAACTAGGGACTATTTTCTTTCCCTTTAAATATTTAAAAAACAGACATAACTCCTACACTTCTTTTCCAGTAGCAATAAATATTATCAAAAGGAATTTAATAAAATTGTCCGCAAACTTAGTAGAGCTGTAAAACATTTCTCAGCTGCTCAAACTGTCTCAACCATGTTAGTACACCTCATGCCAAAACTGAAAAGGAAGCAGAACAGTGCAACTGGATTTGGTCTGTGAAACAAAACAATCAGATCTAAGTTTACTTCCACACGATTTGTTTCAGATTTTGTCCAGTCCACAGAGTGAAAATCTGTTAACATTTGGAGCACAAATTGCACTCCTGGAGACGTACGTTAAGGCAGTCGATGCAGAAGGAATGCTCCAAGGATACACAGCTTCAAGAATCAAGAGGTGACCTGATACTACCCAGAGATTTAAGTGACACTGATTAAAATGTGACGGTGACACAACCAGAGCCTTTACTGAAGTACTGCAGCATTTCACCTTGTGGGAGAGCCATATTAATCATCGCAGGAATTACTGTGATTTATTCTTTCAAGTAGCCTTTCTGTTACCATGGAAATAGCCGACGTTATTTTAAATAGGCTTTAGCCAACTCCAAGCATTTTAGAGTAGATGGCTAGAATAAAACCAGATTCTTTTATCCAGAGCAAAGGAGAAAAATGCGAAAACCTAGAATAAGAATCTACCCACAAAAGAATACAAAAGAATCAGAAAATTCCTGTTGGAAAAAAAAATAACTACTTCCAGCTTCAAATGACAAAAACCTCAGAAAATTTTATTTTAAGAGGGCATCTGGAGTATTAGTTAGCAAAAAAATCTCCAAAAACTCCCAAACAATTACTTTTTGAAAAAGTCTACATTGAAAAATTGTAGTAACATTTCCTTATGCTTTTATTGCAGTACTATATTTATTAAGAAGACTCATTCTAAGGAACATTACACTACTTACCCAGCTTGGAAAATCAGACCAAGTAGGAACTCGCTGACAGAGGTCACGAAGAATACGTATGATAATCACACAGGACTGCAGACCATTAGCTCTAGCCTTGAGAGCAATACAAAATCAAATTAATTAATCCCTGCACCTACAGCAAACAGGACTTGCTGAACGACTAAAACACCGCTGTTCAATGGAAGCTCAGATACAAGATTGAAACAAATCATTCTACAACTTTATTCCATGAGCCGCCATTTACAGCAGTATTTTATACAGGGTTAGTAATTTAAGTGGTAAAAGTCAAAGTGCACAGGTTATACAAGAATAACATTTCTTGATCCCCTGTACACTTTGACCTATATTCATTTGTAACAATAAATACAGTATCTTTCTATATTAGAAAAAAAAAGGGTAAAGTAAAGATCTAAGAAATAGGTATAGAGACTGAAAGGTCAAGGGAATCTGTTTGGTTTCTTTATCGTGCCTTTGCCAGCATGCAAAGTCACTAAACCAAACAGTTGCTTCTCACCTTTCATTCCCTACACTTAATGCACTTAAAGAAATAGAAAAAAAAAAGTCTTAAATTCTAAACACAAAGCTTTAAACACGTATTCCATTATTTAAAGCGAAGTTACTCTGCAGCCTTATGGAATATATAACAAATATACACCGTATGATCACCCCAAGCGAGTCAAACTTTCAACATCGCCTTCTCAAGGACCAGAAAAAAAAATGACGTCAAATGAGCAATAACTGCGTAAAGCAGCTCCTCCATACTCAACCTTCTACAGTTAAATTTAGGGACCAGAGAAGTATTAAGTATTATTAGCATGAACAACGCTGAGTGTTTTCACACAATTAAACATTTATATCGCAACTGAACTAATCTCTCATAAGGCTACAAGAAGAAAGTAAAATGATGTTCCGAACCTGGAACCACTTAGCGTGGCGTAGAGCAGCCAGAGCGTCAAGGCATTTTTGCCTGTCCAAGACGTCCGGTGGGTCTTTCACCATACCCGAGGTTACATCTAAAATGGATTGAATTGGCAAAATGCAGTGAGGAATGGGTGTTTGACCAGGTGAGCAAGACACTTCCTTAAACAGCTTCAATGTCACACATGCCATTTAAAGTTTAAATCCCTTGAGCAACAAATGTAAATGTTCAACAGAAGTCGGTTCAATTGGGATCAGGGCATCAATCCAGTGTGGTGATCAAGAGCATGTTACACTTCAGCTCTGAGGTTATTTTCAAAGGCACTGCAGTTTATGCAATGCATAGCACTTCTTTATTCAAGCTAACACTGGAAAAACACATATCCCCTAAAATTAAATACCGAAGGAAGGATGGTTGGACACAGTGCACCAGCACAAAGAACACAAGACAGAAGGAACACAAAAATCCACTTTAACCAAGTAGAAACATTCAAACTTAGTTTCTTGTAAATTTTAATGGTCACGTGTTATTTGGGACCTATTCTCAAAAGAAAAACCAAGTATAACAGATCTTAAAAGCACTCGACGTTTAGTAATGATGTTATTTTTATAATACCTTAAACTTGGAATTATTTTGCTTTATAAACCTGACTAAAGGAACGTGAAATGTTCTTCAATATTACAGAGTTCCACTGCTTTCTAGTATTCTTTTATGAATATAAATAAAATTCCTCAGCCCATAATATATGTGTTCCAGCAACTCTTATGATGCAAGGAAGAATCTGAAAAGGGACTGCTTTATGTAAGATTCAGCAGGGAAAAACAAAGCAAGGAATAGTCTAAAAAACAAAGCTGGACATCTGAAAAGTAAAGAAACTATAGTAACCCTGTGTATTTAAATGTTCAGAAAAGGATTTAATTACCAGGTTGACTGCTTTGCTACCAAAAAGGAAGAGACCACAGAAGTGGTTTAATCAGTGGAAGTGGAATCAGTGAACAATGTGAAGTGGTATCCTCAGGTTACCTGAAAATTGTATGGATACAATCAGAGCAGTGATCACCTTCAGAAATTTGTTTTTTTACTAATTATGAAAATGGCTATTGTGACTGCTAATAAAGTATATTGGTAGCATAACTGGTGATACACCAGGTAAGATGAAACAAAAAGCCCTCACTCAATGGCACTCATTTCATAGCTGGCTGTATAGAAAAACATTTTTTTTCCTAGCAAGATATAAATTTAGGTAAGCCAGAGGATAAGGTTAAAAAATGTAAAAAAATATCGAGACTTATGAAACATGCCTGCAATGAGAAGCTTTTAGAGATGTTGCNTTGTTGGGCCTACTACCCTTAGTAGTCAGTTACTTACTTTCTTCTAACATTAATATGCAAATAGGTGACACTGTGAAAACTTTTAGCACAGTAACTCATTAAATAATTTTGAATTTTACTTCTACCTCTTAAAATCTTCAATATGGAAAACAATTTTGCAAAGAAGCATTTCAGTTTAAATGTACAGAAAAGAATCTTATTCAGTGCTGGAAATATCCATGTAAAATGGGCTATCAATAGCTATCATAAGAATACACGAAAATTAAAAAGACTCTGAAAGTCAGAAGTTGCTGAGGCATGTACCGAATGGAAAAATGTATGAAGGGAACTCTTGTAATATTTAATCTGTGGATTTTTGCATATGTTTCACATTTCAGGATTAACCCCTTAAAGACTATTTAACTAAAATCAGATGCCTAACCTACCACCCTATTAAACTAAGACAAAACCTGAATTAATTTACCAAACACAGGCACAAATTCTTACCCTGTGTAACTTATTACTAGGCTAAACATAAGGGGTNGCAAGATATAAATTTAGGTAAGCCAGAGGATAAGGTTAAAAAATGTAAAAAAATATCGAGACTTATGAAACATGCCTGCAATGAGAAGCTTTTAGAGATGTTGCAGAAATACTGCTCTGAAACCAGAAAGGTAAAATAAATAGTAGGATACTTTAATATACAGAGCTAAAAAGCCATGAATTAACATGGTGCTAAAGCTTTGCAATATGTAATTTAAATTTAGTATCAAGTACTACATTTGGAGTTAGGCATTTTGACAGATTAGTCCTGTTGCTCTGCACAGGGATAAAACAGGAAGGACTTCATAACAACAAAGTTGAGAAGAACATGGGTATCTTCTCATGAAGATACCAACTTACAGACTATGTGCTAGTGGAAAGATAAAAATCTGCAGTAACAAGGCAATTACAGAGCAAATGAAGACATGCGAAGTGGTGTTTCTTTTAAAGCAAAACCAATTAAAAAAAACCCCACTCCAAAACGAACAAAAGAATCCCCTCCAAACCTGTACAAGGGGGGGTGCCAGGTAAGCTAATGGATGGAAGAGTGCAACCCAGATATGAGAGACAAGGAGTACATCCCAAGAAAACCCATAGAAGGAAAAAGTTGCAGAGTTAGGTTGAGACATTGAAATTAAAA
>VYZS01004335.1:0-27015 GCA_013400695.1 Neodrepanis coruscans | reverse complement strand
TTAGTCCACATCATGGAATTTTAGGCCAGAAATCACTTAATTAAAATTGACCACTGTAGCAGGAATCAATATTGCGCTTTTGCACATTACATCAAGAAATAAGCATGATGTTTAAGGGCAACTTCATTTAATGCTTAGTCTAATTTAATGATAAAATCTTTAAAGTGAATGTATTCTTTATAAACTTACATAATATGGGAAGTTGGATTCAGCCCAGAGTCATGTTACACTCAGATTGTCAAAAACCAAGTAAAATTGTTTGGGTGTGACAGTACATGTTACTAAGCCTTTAGAGCTAGGAATAATATGCACAGCTTAAAAATCATGTACAAAGCACTCTAGGACTCTCTGGAAGTCATCCAAACCACAGAATGCATCTTGAAATTTTTCCTTCTGATTATGCAGGATGACTTTGTTAACATGCAGCTTGCTTATAATGCACTAGTCACAGCTACAGGACATTTACTAATGCAATATAAAACCCTTCAGTATTTTAGAGGACATGTAATGATGAGATGAAATAAAAAAACCTCAATGGTTTATATAAATACGTATATACACAAGCACATGTATACATACACACATACAATTTCCTTCAACCTGCATGAGATGTGTTAAGACAGCCTCAGATTTCTTATTTGTAGGTTCACTGTCAAACACCAGAACCCTGTATGCTATGATCACTTTCAACTATGAAAATACAGGATTAAAAGGAAACAAAAGTTAATTTTATCTGACCCATTAATAAAAAGAACCAATGTACTGCAGACATTAATCATGCTTGTTGGCTTAAAAGCTTTTGGAGCTTTGAAAGTGTTACAGAACAGACCCTAAAGCAACACTGCTGGCACCAGAGAAACTGTGGACTTCAGAAATGTAAATTGATTTACAAGCTCCACCTTCTGCTTCAGCTCAATGACAAAGCCATTTCTTAGAGTACTAGTCTGGGTTTGCCAGTTGGATAGAAGACTGATTGTAATACCAGGAGCCTAAATATACTCAAAAAGCACTCCAGACCAAAAAACAACCTCAGAGAGCTGGAAAAAATCGCATTGTCTTTTTTAAAGTTAGAAGCACTGTTACCATCAAAAGGATTATAAAAGTGCATTTTAAGTGGCGCTGCTATTTGGAATGTCTAAGTGACGGTAAAACTGATCCAGTTTAAACCCAAAAACCTGTGATTTGATTTTCTAAAACCATACAATCTTTCTCTTAAGGCAAGACTGCTCTAGGAAGCCAGTTTACAGCCACTTGGTATAAAATACTTAAGTTTTTCACATAATTTTAAAAGAAGGGAAAGAAGTCAAGTTTTTCCAGAAAGTACCTTTTCCAGAAAGCTGAGGTTGGACATAAAGTTAGAAATTTTAAAAATGAAATAAAAGCATTGTATACGCATTTATTTTAACCAACTGTTCTCTACCAAGACTGGTTGTTGAAAAACAAGGTTTCGATCAAATACATGTGCCAGCATGTTGCCTTCCAGGACCTTAATGCCATCTTAAGCAGAATAGATAAACATAAAAAAACGGGTGAGAAAAAAAGGAACATCTTGAACAGCTTCCCAACCTCCATCCCTCATGTTCTCTTCCCGAATGACTGGAGATGTCAGTGTGATTGTAACTTGCATTTTGGGTTCCACACACGAATTTAAAATTATTGCTGCTTCTGGGACTGCACACTTGATATCGTATTTCTCAGGACTTATTACCTAAATATTGAGAAACAGAAATTTCCATTAGCATATTAGCATATTGTGGCCAGTAGAAGTATGGGGAAGAAAATGGATTCCAACATAGTCTTTTTTAACAGAAAGAGAGAAACACAGTAGAAGTATATGAAGCAGATACCTGTGTAGTTGTAGAAACCACAATGCACACTAAAAACATATTCAGATATCTGGACTTGCATATTGTTTCCAAATCATTAATGAAAATACACAAGAGTCACCAAGAATGCAAATGAAAAATATCTACCCAAAAAAGAAATTCATATACAACTACATAACAAGAATCTGATGATGTTTGAGATAAAGAAAAGCCCTGGTGCCACTTGAAATTTCACCAAGGCGTTTTTCACTGGAACACAGAAGCCTTTAAAAAGCAAAGATGCAGTGGCTGTTTTTGCTAGGTACATCCTGTGCTTGGCTGTCACAACATGCTAGGAACAAAGGGCAAGACAAAAACTAGGGGAAAAAAATGTAAGAGTAAATAACAAGGTGGTTATTCCAAATTGCTTCTTGCAACTTTAATAATTCTAAATAGTCCCAGAAGGAAGCTGTCACCACCTCTGTGACCTTCTTCTACCAACTGCATGGACAAGTGACATCTCCACAAAGCCAGACTAGAGATGTGCATTTTTTTAAAACTGACTTCTGTTTTCTTACTTCAAATAAGAGGAAACTTGAGACTATTTTCTAATTACCTATTCTGATAAAGCTTCTGCCACGTCAGTGATTCTGCCAAGCCTTTTACCAGACTGCACTGGAATACTAATATTGTGACAAGCACTCCACAGTGACACTGGACAGGCTTTGCTCAGCAGAGAGCAGAGACTTTATTCTGTCCTCTCCCTTCTTGTGGAAATACTGCAGATGGTTTATATTCACTTCACTGAATGGTCTAAGACTGCATATTTGCTTTTTTAAAGGTCCACATTATAAAACATCTCCCACAAGACCAAGCTGTGGAACTACAAAGCACTGATACACAGAGATGGGAAACAAGATACAAATACAAAAAAGTCTGGCATTAACGGAGAACTTCGACCTTCAGGAAGCAAGCTTCCTGTTACTACACCAATTACCTCTATTTCTACTTCGCAATTAAATGAAATCTATTAAAATGATGATAATACACTGCCAGAGTACACATTTGTATGGATACAATACAGAGAAAGCAGCACATACAGCAGTCTCTGAATTCAGATGAAAATACTCAAAAAATGGGAAGAAACTGAACCTGAGCTATGAAATGCAGCACTACGAGCCCTGTAGACATTCGACTTGAGGACAGATTCTTACAGTGCTTTTACAAAAATCTTAATCCATACATCTAAATTCTACTTACTGCAAGTTGCTTAGGAAGACTTTCAGCAATACGACTGAGCAATGACTTAGAAGGCTTCTCAGCACACAACAAAACAAGATTGACGTTTCTGTCTCCACGGAGCAGCAATCCTTTAGCCAAAACGCCCACCCGTAAAACTCCTTTCAAAGCTCTGTGAATTACAGTGGAAAGCTGTATTTAAAATAATAATGCAAAAACCCTTAAAAGTAGCCCTGAAGATAGAGAAGTGAAATATAAGAGTATTCCACATACTTCTGTGGCCATGGCAATATAAAAATCCAAAGAGAAGAGAAACCCTGGAAGCACTGATAAGAAAGTAAGGAAAAACAATAAAACTCTTAAAAAGTAGTAAAAAAATACCTGTCTTTACTGCCATCCTTTTTGTCATCTCCCTCTTTGTTCTTGCTTTTTTCCAGATCAGTCATGCTGTCAGAAACAAGTTTCAAAGCACGCTCAGTGATAGAAACAATTTTCTGGACTGCCTGAAGCTCCTCCTCCGTTGGGTAAATGGCGGCGTGCTTGGTCATCACGTAGCGGTCGTCAGAGGAGTCAGGGCGGCGCAGTGGCTGAACAGACCAGAAAGTGTTACTTCTGAAACATGGGTGCACTCCCAAGCAGTGACCCAAACCCAAACATAGGGCTAAACCAGAGTATTCGAACCTCACATCATGAAATGTAACAAAACATGAACTGAAATGTCCTTAACGACCAGTTCTGGCCACAATCAATCACGTCTGAAAAGACATGAAATGTGCCAAAATTAAACAAATTCCAAATCCCAGGATCAGAGGTACCTCCCCAACTTAAATATTTCTTGCCTATCAACTGGGAGATACTTGCATATTGATGCAAAATAAAGCATCCACGATTGCTTTCATACAATCATAGGTTGGGACCACAGGAGATTGTCCAGTCCAACCTCCTGTGCAAAACACAGTCCATTGTAAGACATCCTGTTGGTATGTCTTTAGCTCATTGGTTCTTGAAAACCATTAAAGATGGAAGTTGCACAATTACATGAAAAAAGATTATTTCCTTTATTCAATCTCAACCTTTTTTATCTTGGCTTCAGCTGGATGTATTTCAACCTCTCAAGACTGTAAAAAGCCTGGCTCCTTCATTTTGATAATGCACAGGTATTAGATTACATCCTATTGAAGCTCTCTCTTCCCTATGATGATCCCTCAGTCTCTCCTCACAGGGCATGTGCTCCAGACCCCTCACCATCCTAGTAGCCTCACACCGAACCTGCTACAGTTTATCCTGTTTTTCTTCTACTAGAAACTCCCAAACTAAGCTGATCTCTCCCCTTCATTTCTTGATCATGCTCCTGTTACTAAAGCCCAGGCCCTGCTGCCAGGGCACATTCAGCTGCTGACTCACATTCAGCTCGCTGCTTGCCAAGACCTTCAAACCCTTTCAGCAGGGCTGACACTCAGCCTGTATAAGGGCAAGCGGTTATTTCATTCTGGGTGCAGCATCAGGTATTTGTCCCTGCTGGATTCCACCAAGTTCCATTCCTCCAGCCTACCTGAGTCCCTCAGAGGGGTCACCTACTCTCCCCACCCCAAAATGGTTCACTTTCACGCCAGCTGCAAACCTTAGGAGTGTGCACTCACTCCATCACCTTTCAGATCACCAGTAAGGTTCTTATCAGATCAATCTCACGATAAACGTATGTGGTACTGCACTCCACACAGGTAGACTATGATCCACCACAATGCATTGTACACTGAAACTGATGATCCAGCCACTTTTTATCCATGTATTTGTCCAAAAATTGTATAATGCAGACAAATAAAATAAAAACTACATAAATTCAGTATGACTTGTATTTCAGAAGGAACAATATTTAAGGCATCCTCTTGTCATTTCACTGGACTTATTTTGGAAGACAAGTCCACCTACAGCATTTCATTACCATGTAACTTCTTCTTCACTTTTCCAAATCCTTTATTAAGAAACATTGGAGACAAGTGAAATAGCACTGAATAATGTGTAATTCTTAACTGTGCCTTCCAGTTGAGTATTATTTAGTTTTTTTTCTCAATCTAAGAAACTCACAGCTGGTCCTTGAGGCTGAGGAGGCATTCCTGGTCTAACTCCAAGCAGGCCTAGAGGTCCTGGAGGGCCGTGAGGATATCCCCCATCTGGTATTCTGCGGCGGTCGTCCCAGTGGTGCTGCTCTTCCTCCATTCTCCTCCAGTACATATCCTCCTCATATCGCCTGAAACACACCAATCAAAGTGATCTCCTTATACTGCAGTTAATACCTGCAGCCATCCTAAAGAGACTCTTGTATATCCTCACCAACTCCTTTTTACTGGTCATATACAAATACCAATAAACTCCAGAGGGTACCTGAAATGATTTTTTCTTTTAGAAGTAGGTCTGAATGTATAGCAAAGGACTTCTAATCACTCCACATTCCTCATAAGAATTGAACAGTAATAAAGAAAAACTCCAGGGAGTAAATGACAACTTAATTTAAAAAGACAGTACAGTGTTCTGCAAAATATTCAAAGTAACAACAGAATTTAGTTTCGGACAATCTGACTGCAGCTTTGTCACATTTACTCACAAAACAATGCATTACCTCATTTCCATTCTCCAGCGTTCCTCCTCTTCCCTCCTTCTCCAGTATTCTTCTTTCTGCATCTGTTTCCTCATCTTCTCTTCTTGAATTTTTCTTGCTCGAATACTGGGCTTTACTTCTACTTGTAAGTCTGGGTTTACTTTTTTCTAGTTCAGAAGAATTATGAATTAAATGTTTTTTTCCTGTTCTGATCTCAAAATTACAGTTGTTCTGACATATTTAACACACCTTACTCGTCTACAATAAAATCAAGAGAATTAAAATGCACTTTTAAAACCAAAGGAATGCGCTCATCACTAAAAAAATCTGCAAAACTTGCTTCTGAATACCCCCACAAAGAGTGTAAGTTTTTGTCTTGTGTATGGTTTATTCTGCCAAAACCACTGAGCAATACTCTTTTACACTATTGGAAATTGATAGTAAACAACATAAAGAACCTGTTGTTGCTTCCAAAGGTTGTACTACAAGCAACATTCAAAATATTTAAAAAAACTCACACCAAACTACAGTTTCACAATTTGCA
The DNA here is from genome assembly GCA_013400695.1 of Neodrepanis coruscans. Classification (NCBI taxonomy): domain Eukaryota; kingdom Metazoa; phylum Chordata; class Aves; order Passeriformes; family Philepittidae; genus Neodrepanis; species Neodrepanis coruscans. Next base: position 20,831 of record VYZS01004335.1, on the reverse strand, counting down.
TTATTCTTTAAAGACTATATTCCCTAGGAAATGTATTTATCTACCTTTGTTTATATGCTGTTGACTCAGTGCCTACTTTTGTCTAGACTTTAAGTGTAAGACACGTGATCAGTGACATCAGCATTTCCACCAACCTTATACTGAAGCCTGTGCCGCCTCCCTTTCAAGTGCATCTCCTTGGCATTGGGATCATTGAAGCTGCATTCACAGAGCTTACAGTGGAAGCGGATCACCTTTCCTTCATCATTCCTTACCTGGAAAATTAAGTTAAAACACATTTTGGTCTTTTTTGTTTTCTTTTTTATAAAGCTGACGTAAACATTAATGTAATTATCTATTCATCTAATTATCCAGTGACACTGAATAATGTCTGTCTGTCTCCATACTTGGATATCCTCAAAAACCACTGGGACACAGTCCTGGGTGACTGGATGCTTGAGCAGGAGGGTTGAACAAGATGACCTGAAGAAGCCCCTGCCAACCTCAACAACTCTGTGATTATGTTTCACTAAAACAAGTAAAAAATAATACACATTTTCGCATTAATACCTCCTCCACATAGTCATGGCCCACTGGCTGGACATCGCTTTGCAAGGCTGCAAGAGTTGTGGGAGTTACTGGTTCAGCTGCTGTGTCTGGTTTTACTTCCTGTGTTTGGACTGTAGCAGGAGGAGTGGTTTTAACATTTTCAGCTGACTTCATTTCTTCCATTTTACTTCCTGTTGTCTGAAGCTTATTGCCACCTAGAAATCAAAAAAAGTTAAATTAACTTCCATAAAATGACGATGTGATTAAATATGACATGTAAACTGAAGACTTTATTTGCAAGTATCAATGGTCTGGCCAAAGCACTATCAATCTCTTAAAGTCAGTTAAAACCTAAACATATTTTAAATACCATTGAAGATTTAAAAATAAATTTAGCAACATTCAAGTTATTTAAACACTGAAGTTTTTATTTTAACAATAAAAACTTTTGTTTTATATAATTACCATTTCCGTTATTTGTTTTCTTGCTTTTTTCAAGAGACGGGACTGAATGGGAACAACCCAGTGAAGTATATTTTAATAATCTCTTTTTTTTTTGGTCATTTTGTAAATGTATCCAAAAGAAGTACTTCAAAACTTAGCAAAGCCAGTGAAGGCAGTACACCCTTAGTGTTGCAGCTCTCTAGGTCCTTCCTTGAAGAGCAGGATAGCCCATTGTGGAGCAGCTGCTTCCCATCCCTGAGTGTGGGTCACACTCAGTTCAAAGTTTCCATGGTTAGATTTCCAGCGTTACAAGGATGTTTCAGTTGCCCAGTTACCAACTGCCAACCTACTGCAGGTGCATTAACAGCCCTGTGAACTGAATTAGGACCAGCTGGACTATAAATTGCAATACTCCAGCAGCCACTACCTAAGAAACCAAAGGTGGGAGGATGCTCATAAAGGCAGGAGAAGCATTTTAGAGAGGCCAGATGGAGACAACTGGGCAGAAAACACCATAAATTTTGAAGCAAAACCTTTACATACTTTCTGATTTTCACCTATCAGTAATTCCCCTTAAGCACAGTGGAGTTACTCACATATAAAGTTAACTAAATACATTTGTATCTCTGCACTATTTCTTACAAGGAAATCTAGGGAATAGGTTATGTTTCAAAATAAAGACTGACTTCTGTACTTGCCAACAAAGTTAATTTTCGGTGTAGATATTTTCTTTACAGGGATATTAGCAGCAGTTGAAGATGTTTTGTTGTTGGATGCAGTGTTAAGTGGCGTGTTTGCTGTGGGAGTGAGAATTTTCACTGCAGACGATGCAACAGAGGAGTTCACAGTACTGCTGCTAGTTGCTATATTTGAAGCAGAGGCGGTTGGCTTGGAAGCAGATGTGGATGTTGAGGAAGTAGCTTGAGTTACCACATTTGGTTCAGTTGAAGGAATGGGCTTGCCAAGTTTTGTGTGCAACTTTACCACCTGTAAGTGTAAAGAGAAATTCTTAATATGACCACCCTGGGATAAATTAAAAAGAATTCTGCATGACAAAGATCAACGTATCTTTACAGAAAGCAGTCTTAGGAAAAAAAAAGACGTTTGAAAACTCTTGGAACTTGTATTACAAGGACATTTTATCTTACAAGGACATATTTATCTAAAACTCCTTACTTCTGTGAGAAATTCAGGGATTTAATCCCACAGCTGTGTAGATGACAACAGATATGCAACTCCTAAGTCAGCACAACTGAAGCTATTTTGGCTCCAAACAAGATTTGTAATTATTTAAATTATTTAAGGTATTTAATTCAATTTCAACAACACTGTCTCTTTTCATTACTACTTTTCTTCTTTCTTCTTTGTGAAAAAAAAAGAAAAAAATGAGAAAAGGTACAGAAACATGTACAGAAACAGTTAAGGAGGATGCAAAGGGTATTTCAGAGCACTTTAATATCTCATGGAAAGTAAAGAGGTTCATGCTTCTCCTCAGAAGTAATAAACAGCGGCCCTTCCAGCACATGCCTGACAGAGTAATACTTCTTTCTGGTGACTGCTGATCACCACCTGAAAAAGCAGTGCATGCAGTCTGTGAGAAGAAAATGTGCAAAATCGAAACTGAAGACTGGGTTTTGAAAATAGAACTAAAAAAAATACAAATCTCCGAGACATGCCTCAAATGCAAACACACGTAGGTAAGCATGATATACCCACAACTGCATAAATGATTTTGTTAGGATTTTTTCTTATTATGCTCCCTATCAGATACAGACATATTAACGTCACAATAATACTATAAATTTAAGTTCAAGCAACTTTTCAAAATTAATTTTTTTTTCTCAGTAGAATGCACACAGTTCTTTAGTTACCAAAAAAAATAGAAAGAGTCCTTTGAGATTTCATATTTGCACTGGTAAGAACCCTAAAAAGTACTGGTTAGTTACTATCAGAAAGAGAAAACTATACCAAATATATAAGGATAATATATACTACACTCCATATACCTATGAAGTTATTTGGTACAACCCAAAAAAGTAATGGTCCAATTTATAAAAGGAATGAAACACCAAATAAGTCTGTCTAGATTTTAAACTTTGCTTTTGTGGGAAAATTATTTTAAATCTGCTATGAGTTTTTTTTTAATAGAAACATTGTTGATGCCTCTGTTCTGAGATGCAAAGGGCTACGAAAGCTGAGTATTAATACTGTGTTTGTTAGTGACATTAGTGTCTCCTGAGTTATGAGGAAAATCTGTAATATCTGAACACATACTCTACCACTGCACTTATCACTGTAGGGCTGAATTTAAAACACAGGCCATAGCATTTCACAGTACAGCCCACAGATTTTATTCCAGAATGGCCACATAAGTGCACCCAAACAGTAGGAAAATGTGCATTCCAGCAGTCATCCAAAGACACTCAATAAAATCTACTATAGGCCACTGTTCCTTGCTCCCATATGACAATTTTCTTTGCAAGAATTACCAAAGAATGATGCATACACTCCTGTTCCCTGGCACTGACTCAGCTTACAGTGTTTCAAAGTGCACTGAAAGCCTCACAGCAGCAAAAAAGTAAGATAAATCTCAAGATAAGTCTTGAAAATAGGGGGCACAGGAATGGTACCACATGTCCTCAATGACTCTTTTCCTCATCTTCCTCCACATCTTCTTCCTAAAATTTGCATATTTTTCCCTAGACATCCTCTTCTCATTGACGTCACAGCAGTATTTTCCTTTTATAGTATTTTCTTTCAACCAGGCTTAAAGACAAGTTTGAAGCAAAAACAACAAGTAAATGTCCCTAAATAATTCAAATTATATTGTTTCTGCATATCTTAAGAAAAAACAATGGGAAGAAACAGAGATACTGATTTGCACAGTAAGAACAAGACGAAACTCTTACTTTCTGATGCTTGGCTCCACGGATATGGGCAGCATAAGCATCTGCCCCTGTACAAGACACATCACAAAGCTCACAGCGCAACTGATTCTGAGTTCCACGAGCAGAAGTGCTGTTGTTATTGGTGTTCTGGGAAGCTTTTAGTGCTGCTTCTTTCTTTTTGTGTTTCTGGCCTTCTAAGTGTTCTTTATAAGTCTGTTTAGATAAAAAATACACACACAATAAGCTGTCTCTGTACTGCTCATTAACCATTCATGTGAATATTTGCAATATGAACACAGCATAAAACACTCACTTTACCAAAGAAACACTCCACACATGGAGCATTTCCTCTGTATGACACACACTCAGGCACTAATAGGCCACCTCTACAAACAGCAAATTTTCTTCTCTACCACTAAGATTCCACGTTTAGGCTTTTCTCCTCTAACTTCTCATTTCCACTCCAGTAGTGCTCAACAGGTATTACCACTGAAAACTTGGTATGATCATAAAACTGCAGTTTCCTGCACTGTGTTCATTTATTCTTGATTTTGTTTTTTTCTCAAACTCTAAGACCACAGGGATCAAGTGTACCCAGATGACTAGAAAAAACAGTTTAAAAGACGGTAGTGCATAAATAAAGCTGTACTGAAAATGAAATGCAGAAGTTGGTCTGCACTCCTGTATTAACACTGGCAATCCAAACAGCAGACAGGGTGGGAAATAATGGCAAGTTTACCTAAAGTAAAGGAACTTTTTAGGCAGACACACATGTAGACACTCTGCATGATTTGTTTCTAAGCACTTGTACCCACTCTGAAACTGAACTGGGATGCTGGAATAAAGCGAAGAATAAATTTTCAGGTTTACCACTCATATAAGTAATTCCACAGCTTTCAAAAAAGTATTTTCTAAGAAGTTTGCCATGCAAAACAAGCAAATCAAATTCTAAATTTCAAATAATTCTGAAGCCCAAAACAAAGGTGAAGCTTCTCTGCACAAGCTCAGGGATCTATCCTTTTGTCTTCTCAAAGGAATTCTTTCTATACACATTTAAAATTAATTTAATTATTCCTTTAGTAGAAGTATAGAATCAGGTCTTTAAAAATTAACAAATAATCTTGATTAGAGAGATGGAGCACCTCTTCTATGAGGAAAGGCTGAGAAAATTCAGTTTGCTCAGCGTGGAAAAGAAAAGGCTTTGGGGTGACCTAACTGGGGCCTTGCAGTATCTGAAGAGAGGCTAAAAGAATGATAGACAGAGACTTTTGCAAGAACATGGAGAGACAGGACAATGGGGAATGGTTTCAAACTTAGATTAGGCTCAGGTATTAGAAAAAAAACTCTTGACTGTGAAGGTGGTGAGGCACTGGAATGGTTTTTGCCCAGAGTGTAGATGCCTCTTCCCTGAAGGTGTTCAAGGCCAGGCTGGATGGGGCTTTGAGCAACCTGGTCTAGGGGAAGGTGTCCCTGTCCACAGCAGGGGAGCTCGAATGAGATGATCTTTTAAGTCTCCTTCAAACCCAGGCCATTCCACAATTCTACGACACTTAACAGGGTCACATCTTCACCTGAAGAAATGAAGAATAAAGTGTACAGTAGAATATCACATAATACAGTACCTGTGGTCCAGCACAGCTGATCTTGCAAACGTCACAGTAGTGGATCTGGGGCGGTTTGGGAGGTTGTTTTGGTTTCAGTTGCTTATTTTGGAATGGTGCCTTTTTAGTGAAGGTGGTCCCTGTCCAAGCAGCTGTGGCAGCAGCAGCAGCAGCCGCTGCCGCCGCCTGTTTCTGTTGCTGCTGCTGCTGCTGCTGGTAATAGGAGGACGCGGCCGAATACACAGCGGCTTCATAGCCAGAGTAAGAGGTACCTCAAGAACCAAAACAAAACCAGTGTTACATCACTGTGTATCGGGGATCAGTTACGTAACACACTCTTCCAAACCACGTTGCGTAATGGAGTTGGAGGGGCAGAGCAAGATGTCGGTGCTTTACTGAGATCTTGTCAGGCAGCCTGAGTTTCGCCTGATGTTTCGCAGCACTCAAATACACAGCCACCAACTGCCCTGGAATAGGCTCCATTTTAGATGGATCTTCACAGACACACAGTCTTGTGAGATACATCAAAGCGTCCCTAAGGATGAGCTGAAATTTTCTGGTACATCTCGTAAAACTGGGTCTGATGGAACAAGGATTTGAGTGAAAGATTTATCAAAGGCCACCTGAAGTAGCCATTTTCCAGAAGAAGATGTGCTGGTCAAGTTTCCAAATGGCAAGGAGGACTGATACTATGTAGGGGAAGGGGAAAAAGTGAAGATAAAAGACAGGATGTCTACTGCTATTACATCTTATTACACTAATTTAAGTTCTTCTACTGGACAGAAGCTGCTTGCTCTCTAAAATCCGGCTACACAGTGCTTGATTTCTAGTATTACAGTTGAATAAATCAAGAAAACTTGGCTCTGTCTCAAGGCAGTATTAAAGGACTATTTTAAACAAAACAAAATAAAACGTTCAAGGTAGTTACAATATGCCAGTTGATTACCATCTGGCTATAAAGTTACCTTATTTTCGTCTTTAACTACCTTTCAGATTCCTAAGGGCACAAGGAAAGTCTTTTTTCAGCACCCCTTCTCATCCCATTTTGGGTCAAAACAGCCCAAACTTGAAAGATTTATATAGAACTGCTCCTCTCTGCCTCTGTAACTCCATGCTCCCTTCCCATTTGCCTGAGTGTAACAGTTGTGTGGATACATTTCCTCACTTCTTCTATCCCCCATATTTTCTTTCCAAACGTTACAGTAAGTCACCACTCCTTTACCAATGCCAGCACTCTGTATATTCTCACATGTAACTCTACCTGAGACATCAAAACTCCTTTAAATATCCAACAAAACTGTAATGATTTAACTTGTTGATACTTATCAGTAGACTACGACATAACTGAACACAAACTGCTAAAATTCTAAGTATCGAAAGCCTCTCCTGCAACAACTCTAAAGATTCCAGCAGCAAAATATGCAAAATTCTCACCAGAGTAAGTCACTGCTGTTGTACTGTACGTCGCACTTTGAGTGTAGGATGGAACAACTGTGGCTGCAGCTGCCACTGGCTGCACAGTCGAGGACACTGGATATATGGAAAATGTCGTTGTTGCTGGACTTGGGGTGGCAGGTTTTATAGCTGTCACTTGTCGTGTTTGCTGGGCTTGGGTGTACTGAGTTGCCCCTTGGCTATATCCTGCTTTTGGAGCTAAACAGGATAGAAAAAAAAAGCGTACAAACATTGGTATGTTTTAGTTGAATGAAATGTAGGGATAAGTACAAAGGGATAAGAATGAAATCAAGGGATAAGTAACAATATTCTGGTGAACAAATGTGTAAAAAGTGGGGATTTTGTGGGTTTTGTTTAAGTTGTTTTGCTTTTTATTGTTGTGCATTGTTTTGTTTTACTGTCATGTTTATGCATTGCATGCCATGTATCACACAACAATTCAGTCATGTCTCAGCTCACACTAGTAAGCCTCATATTATTTCTTTCTAACTGTGCTACCATATTTTAAACAACCTGCTTGTTGTGTTCAATGGTTTTACTATAATACACTAAAGCACATCTAAACCTTCTTATTTCTAAGTGAAGTAAAAAAACCCAAACATAAGAGTCTTTGTAGCATCTATGGTATGAATAATTAGAAATTAAATACATGATGTAATCAAAGAATTAAAAGAGTTATTTCTAATCAAGTTACCATCTGAACCCAACATTGACTATCTGAACCTACTTCAGCAAAGTTTCTGGACAACTCAGCAAGAACTTTGCCCAGAGGTTATCAATCCAAACCTCAGAGGCATCTACTTGTCATAATAATGCTAAAACTCTGGGTGCAGGAAATTTTTCTACACACAAGAGATCACACGATAAAACTAAGCAAACTAATAATTAAAAAAAAAGATAACCATGAAATATTCAAACAACTACTAAAGCAGTGAATAAGGAGAGCAGTGTGATGGTGCCACCCACCTGTCTGGTAGTAGGACTCAGCCACGGAGGGCTGGGGCTGGGCAGCAGCAGCCACGGCCGCCGCCGTCGCTGTGGGCTGCTGATAATATTGTTTGCTGTCGTAAGCTACAGCTGGGGCAGTAGATCGGACGTAAGAGTAGGAGTCCTAAGAATCCGCAAGAGAGAAACCACCTTCAGGTATTTATCCAGAGTCATAAAGGTTGTTAGCAGGGTCAAACAAACAATGTGTTTACTTCTGGACTATTAAAGTAGAATAAAAACCCACTGTCTACAAATAATAGAATATTCAAGTAAATGCATGAAAGAAATTAAATCTACATTTACAGGTACTTCAGGCCTGAAACAACCCTATTGGCCTTTACAGACTTAATACAGGAATTAACCTCATGCTATTAAATTCACTTTCCCTACTGAGTTTTTTGTTATTGAAAACCATCTACTCTCACTAGTTCTAAACACAGACTGTATCAGATTGTATTTCTGTAAAATATAAAGCAGTAGCCCATCTGACACTTCTAAAACTCAGGAGATGGCCAGTAAGCTTAGAAGGGGATAACCTGGAAGTCACTATATGTATGTACATATATTCTCCCATCCTCGCATTTATGATAAAGCACAGAGAGTTGATCAACTGAGGGAGTAGCAAGGCATGAGCTACTAGAGCTGAAAAATACTAACGTTAAAGTCATTTTTAATTCCAAGAAATGTAACAATAAAACCTGTTTTCCATCCAACATATGCAAACAGAAATAACTGCATTTAGTTTATTTAGTTTAGGGGGCTCCCATTTATGTCTCTAATAACTGACCTCATAATTAAAATATGTACCAAATTACAGAAGCTGTGCAGAAGAATTGAGAATATACAGTGATAATACAGCCCTTTTAAACTAACTAAGTTAGAATCTAATTAGATTTTAGATAATGCCTTTAGATGCCTTTAGATAAATGCCTTTAGGTAAATTTAGGACTAAGAAGCTGAAACAAGAGACACAGCACTTGAAGATGGAAAGGGACAAAGCTCCCTTTCACAGACACCTGTATCCTACGGGCATCCAAAAAGAACTTGCAGGGTAGTTTATCTCCTAGGGCAACCTTCTATCCTCATAGGCTTAGTCCTACAACTCCTGTGGCATCCAGGAATCTGACAAAGGAACTATTCTACCTCGACTGAAAATTTTTACTGGCACAGCCTTTTCAGGCACATCAGTTCCATGACCCAGTTCACTGCACACCACTCGGCCGACACAAGACACTGAGCAGCAGCTTCACAAAACCGCATTTTCTCTTCCAGGCAGCCTTTCCTCCTTCCAAAGCATCCTTCAAACCCCACACAACCGGACCCCACCTGGTAATTCTGCGTGGTGACAGGTGGTGGCGGCGGTGGTGCTTCCTGCTGTCGCTGTGTGTAGCCGTAATCCGTGGCGGTGTGTGCCGTGGGATACCCTCCGTAGGCGGCGGCCGTGGCGGCAGCGGCGACAGCCACCGGGGCCGGCCGGGCCACGGCCACCGTGGCTGCTGCCGGGGCATAGGCTGCGGTGACGGTGTGTGCAGCAACCGGCGCCTGGTGCACGGTGTAGCTGGCGACTGTCGTCGGATGGGAGTAGGCTACACCCGAAGCTGGCTGCTGGCTACGTTGGGAAAAGACAGTAAGCGAGTTAGTCCGACACACAAAGGTAACGCTGACAACATTTCCAAACCCTGGGTTTGGTTAAGACTTGGCTGTTCTACTGACGGACGAGGGGCAGCTGTCAGTGCATACTCTTAGTTAACAGCTTTTGTCACCCCTATTCCACCCTCACAGAAAAGGCTGTATCATTCTGAAGTTTCTGTGGATGGACATGTAGAATGGGATCACAGGATGTTCAGGCATGGGAAGAGACCTTAAAGACCGTGTAATCACGTCCTCCTGCCACAGTCAGGGACACTTCCCACCAGAAGCATCAAAAGAACAAACAGTAATACTGAGCAAGAAGTCTAACACCAGAGCTCTGGCAATCCTCCAGGCACACGCTGAGACTAATCTGCCTCTCTAAAATTTGCAGGTAGGACACCAATATGTGGCCATTTACTAAGAATGAGCAAATACTAACAGCAGAAATTAGAAAATGATGGCTTCAATTATTTTCATTACTTGAACGGAAAGTAGAATTCTTGTCCTACACTGAAGTGTAACTCTGCATGATGTTGCCCTATACTGGTGTGTAACTGGGCATTATTATTAGCTTAGAATAATGATTTTGATTTTTAAACAAGTAAAGAGAAGTGGGCAAAATACCATTATCTGGAACAAAGACATAAAGTGGGGATTCAATGGTAATTCTAAATTTGTAGTATACTTTCTGCATTATTGTTCAATAATAGCCAAGAATCTCTGTAGGGTTTCAAATCTCCACAGCACTATTAGAAGGTATTTCAAAAACAACTCCATGCCTAGGGCACAGAGGTAAGTATCCCCTGCTTTTCAGAAGAAAATAGAAAAATGAAATCTCACTTGAACCAAATGTACTCAGTGGCACAGTGGAACTGCAATATAGTTATGCTCAAAACCAACAGGAACAAGTTACATTATTTTTGCTAACATTTGCAATGTTCTCCTTGACATAACTGCAGAAACAAAGCAGCTTTTAACTATATATATTAGTTTTGCAAAAGACATTTCTGTAACTCCCTTGTATTCAGTACTTTTAAAAAATCTACTTTCGGAAAACCTGATCTTGTCATTTCAATCACAGCAGATCTACTTCAATAAACTAAACAAAACACCCCTCTAGTCCCCCCCAACATTATCACTGTAAAAACAGAGAAAATTTCTCTACTACTGGAGTTACTGATTGCCTGGACTCCACCTTCTGCCCATCACAGGTCCCCAAACACCTAAAAATCCATTTTCATTCTACCCAGTTTGAATTCAGCTGAGTTGTACCCACAATTATGCCTCATGCTGTTTTCAATTTATTAGCTAAAAGACCGAAACCACTCTGATGTAGCTTCCATCACTTCTTGAAAAAATTCTTACTACCTGATGTACACTGGAAGATTCTCTGTTCATTTAAAGTGAAAACTGGACTCCACCACCAAATTTGGGAGGACTGTTTTACGGTGGCAGAGGTGAATGACATTCTGTAAAATTAGGTTGCGTTATCAACACAGTTAACAGTTCAAAAGTGTACCCAGGACAAATTCTGAGGGGATTATCACTATCACACATATCTCCTAAAACCACATTAAACCAGGTACACAGACAACAGACTGTTTAACTTGGACTGTAGCTGAACACACCAACAGCCCAACACTGCCAAAGAAAAATCTTGCTGTGCACTATTCTTTTTCATTCTTAGTCTTCCCTTCTCCCATATATCAAACCCGGTTAAAACATCTTATTTTATCTCTAGTGCTAATTCTGCTACATGTTAAAACTCTGTGCTGCATTGATTTAACTCATTAATCCAGCAGAAAACAATGAGAGGGTTTTTTGCTGGAGTCATTTTCTAACATGGCAGGAATGTTAAGAAACATTGGAGCCCACAAAGTCAGTCTGCTGAGTGCCAGAACCCACTTTAAGTTATAAATTTAGGGAAAACAAGGAGAAAATGGAAGCAGGAGAAAGACCAGTGCAGAAGCATTAGCTCAGCTCTTCCAAGTTTCACTGTTATAAAACATGACACGGTGCTCCCAACACACCACAAAGTAAAGGTGCCAGTCAGTTTATAGAAGAAAATGCTTTCCTTCTCAGAATGTATGTGCTTCAAGACACCTGACAGTTTTCTGTACTTAATATTGTGAAGAGATTATTGCCATTTCCTGCAGAACTATTAACAAGATCACGGCACCGACAGGTTCCATTTTTTGCGCATTAAAACTCCTTATCATGGCATAGAATGAGCAGCCCAAATAATTTGATTTCTAGGGCTAATACAGTTCTATGACCATGTTTATTTTAGCAAACCTGTTCCCCTTGCTTCTGCAACAACATGCAGAGCTAGTGATCGAGTTTGCAAGACTGCAAGAAAAGTATTTTAGAACTGACTGTTTCTTCCTTTCTAGAAGTTAGCTTATGTTACAAAAATTCAGTGACATCTCCTCTACATTTGTGACAGGATTCTCCCCACTGTCTCACTAAAAACCTTTTAATATTAAGATGAGCACACTTTCATGTAATTAACTTACACGAAAATATCTTTGTACCAACTTCTTCATTTAACCCACAAGAGTTCTTACCCTTGTTTGGTGATTAGTGCCTCACCACGTTTGCTAAGATGAGTTTACCTCCTCCTAGACTATTTTGCCAGACTCCCTATTCCACCCTTCCTTCATCCATGCACCTATCCTAGTATTATTTGGTTTTATGTATCCTATTTGCTTTATCAAGTAGGTAGAGCCTAAAAATCACAGAGTAATTTAGGTTTAACCAAAGATTAAATCATCTGCTCCCAGTGCTCAAAACACAGTTTATTTCAAAGTCAAGTTTCTCAGGGTTTTGTCCACTCAGGTTCTGATCACCTGTAAAAATGGAGATTGCACGACTGCTCTAGACAACCTGTTCCAGTGTGTCGTGGTTTAAACCTGAACAGGAAACTCAGCCCTGTGCAGCTTCTTGCTCCTCCCCCACAGCGGAAGCAGCGAGAGAATGGGAAAAGTGAGAAAGCTTGTTGTGGTTTGAGATAAAAACCAGTTTAATAGGGAAAGTAAAAGTCTCACCCACAGGCAAAGCAAAACAATGCTCTCGACAGGCTGGATGGATGGGCCAAGGCCAAAGGTATGAGGTTCAACAAGACCAAGAGCCAAGTCCTGTTCCTGAGCCACAATAACCCCACACAGTGCTCCAGTCTGGGAGCAGAGTGGCTGGAAAGCTGCCCAGTGGGAAAGGACCTGAAGGTGCTGGTTGAGAGCAGCTGAACATGAGCCCCAGGTGTCCAGGTGAGAGAGGCAGCCAATGGCAACCTGGCCAGTATTGGGAAGTGTGGCCAGCAGGACCGTGGGAATGACTGTCCCTTTGTACTCGGCACTGGTGAGGCCACACCCTGAGAGCTGTGGCCACCTGAAGGGAGGGGGATTGGCCTCTTCTCCCAGTGAACAAGCAACAGAACATGAGGAAATGGCCGCAAGTTGCACCAGGGAAGGTTCAGGCTGGACATGAGGAACTTCTTGGACTGTCCATGGAGGCGGTAGAGTCACTGTCCCTGGAAGTTCAAGACATGACTGGACGTGGCACCTACTGCTGTATTTAGTTGACCATGGTGGTGTTTGGTCAAAGGTTGGACTCGATGACCTTGAAGGTATTTTCCAGCCTTAATGACTCCATGACTCTGAATTCATCCAGCACTTCCCATGGGCAGGCAGGTGTTCAGCCACCCCAGGAAAGCAGGATTCCATCACACACAATCATTATTGGGAAGACAAATGACATCACTCTGAACGTCACCTCCATTCTCCTCCTTCTCCCAGTTTTATCCCTGAGCACGGTGCCATATGGTGTGGAATGTCCCTCTGGCCAGTTGGGGTCAGCTGTCCTGGCTGTGTCCCTTCCCAATTTCTTGTGCACCTGCAGTTCCCCCTTGTTGGTGGGGTGGGATGAGGAGCAGAGAAGGCCTTGGTTCCGTGAGTGCTGCTCAGCAGCAATGACCTCATCTCTTCACTGTCAGCACTCTTCACATCCAAAACAGCCTGTTATCAGCTACTACGAATAAAAGTAACTCTACCCTGGCTGAAATCAGCACACAGCACTTGAGCGTCCTATCAAGAATTTATTATTTTATAAAGTTCCAGTTTCAAAAGCAGATGAGCTCTAGACGAACATTCATCTAAGGCAGATCCACTTTCTGACTATTTAGTTCAGTGTAACTTCATGTAACAATTCTCACAGGGTTTAAATTTACTTCCAAAATAAACATCATCTTCAAGAAGTTATGGGTACCTTTAAACTGTGCTCTGCTTATGGCTACTGCATTACCTCCAGAAACTTTTCTTCAAAAATAATACATTTTATTGATACCACAACCTACTTCTTTGGCTGATCATAAGAACAGTGCTTTCCCACTAAGCTGACCTAATTTTTAATTTCTAGTAACAACATATTCCCTGATGCTCATCTTCCAGTTCAGGTACCTGTCACTATGTCTGCACTGTCCCACCCAGAGCCATTTTGCAGTGCACAGGTTGGACTCCATTTTCCTGCTCCAGGTTCTGTAGGTTTATGTTTCAGCCAACTACTGAAGGTCATTTGCGGGACCTGAAGTGTTCTGTCTCTCTTGACCTGCTTTTTAACTTCCACATGTTTATCACTATTTCCCCACACTCTACTTCCTTCTCCCAAACCAGGTCACCTCAACTCAGCTGTTTTACACTCCAGTGCCCACTTAATTTTCCCTCTTCTTCCACACCCTAACTAAACAGCCTCAATAAAGAGAGAATTCTTTATTCACAAATATTGTATTGCAGTGCGTGGGAAAAGTATTTTTTGCAAAACACCTTTGACTCAGATCTTTTTAACATCTATTCTAATTTCCACTGACACCAATGATGGCAAGGACTAATCTTTCTGTGGCACTGGTATCAGAACAAGTGCCACATATTGTGAAATATCACCAGAGATTAAACCTCCTGGATAAGACTGACTGCAGTGAGCTGTGACAGTGTTATCTTTCTCCACAGTAATCTCTAATTCTGTGAAAATCTGATTTTCTGGGAGCAGGGGTGAGGGGCCACTCTGTCTCACAGACTTGCAGAATTCATCTCAGAGCAAAGGCCACAGAAAAACTGAACCTGTCCACATTATTGTCTGATGCACGAAATTCCTTTTCACTAAGTGCAAGTATCTTTGCTCAGAACTGGTGCATGTTTTGTCCCAACACTCTGTAGCTTGGATATACGAGTAACACAGCAGCTGTTTTCATGGTAATCAACATCAGACTCTGTTGTGCACACTCAGACTGTCTGGAACATGTAAAAATACTTTTCTCCTTTGCAAAGTCTCCATTCCAAAACACTGAATATCCCCCTGTCCAATTCTAGACCACAAAATCGGAAAAGCTACAGCACAGCTTTAAAAAAATCCAGTGTAATTCCAGGCAGGTACTTTGCCAGGAAAATTCTACCCTGAACACTCACATTTGGCCAAGTTATATTAAAATATCAGCAACAAAAATCCACACCCTGAGAACAAGCTCTTGACAGGCATCAGCCACCACTACTCTGTATTTGTTATTAAAATAACAAGATCAGTTTCATAATTCTGTTGGTAACTTTTCTTTTTCTTGTCAAAAATTAGAATATTCAGACAGCAATTAAAAAACTTCTCCAAGCTGCACAAAGATGTTCACCAAGGAAACTGTAGCAGTGGTTTTGATATAGAAAAAGAAATATGGCCCTACGTAATTAAAAAAAGCTGGCAGCACCCTTACACCAGTCAGAAGCTGCCCAGAGGCAGAAACTGCTCATAAAAACCAATTAATGAGGGACTGGTGTCCACTTGGAAAAACACTGTTCTCCAGTCCCAAAACCCTGTCTAAATATAAGGCAGGTTGTAAATGAGCAACATTATTACACCAAAGAAAACCTGAGATGAGGACCTGTGTTTTAACTATGAGATTAAATATAGAAGAACTCTTGTTAATTACTTTCATGTAGCAACACTGACAGAAGGTCTGGATTACCCAAGAATGACAATTAAAACCAATTAAGAAACAATACTGAATTCTCTAATGTATTTAGGTTGCGCCTTTTTTCATTTACAGCTATTGCCTCTTGCTAAAAAGAAAAAAAAAGTGTTGAGGCTTCTTTTCATAAAAACTGAATTGAAAGTAGAAAGCTTTATTTATTTTTTGCACATTAACAATACAGAGGAAATACAACATTCTGATACAATGTTGTTATAATGTTCTGATATCTGTTTTGCCAGATAACTGAAGATTCTAAGATAGTTTATTTTACACATTAAGATATCTGTGGAGTAAGTGAAGCGTTAAGAAACCTAATGAACTATCTGTAGCAATTACTTTCAGAGCAGTAACAGATTTCCAAATCAGACACATTGCACATAAAAGCGCTACAGCACATGAAAGGCTCCCTATAAGCCTTGCTTTTCATCACACTCGACTCATAAAAAAAAAAAAAGAAATTAATTGTTACTCATGGGCACATAACCTGAAACAAAAAATGCTGATCTTGAGGACACCTCTGTGCTAACAGGCAACACACAGAGGAATGCTGCTCCTATTCCAGCCCTGTTTAGGTTGTTGAACACCAAAAACTCCTCCTAAAGGCAAAGAACATCTTGTTTAGTTTCAGTTTTCTGAAGAGCCCTATTCCGACAGAGAGTTAAGATCTGGCATAAAATCAAGTCTCTCTATACCCAAACAACAACCTTCCTCAGAAAGTACAACTTCTACAATATATTTCCTGCAGGTTTTTCTCATTTAAATAAATGATTTCCATGACAGCTTAGCTCACAGTTAAGCCAGTCTTAAAGTAATTTTTAAAAGACATGTACCCTGAATTAAACACCCCACTAATTAAGATGTATGTCTTGAATTCTAACCTTTAGGAACATATAAACATTTTAGCATTAAGAAAACCATATCTAGTCACACCTAACTGCCAGATTTCTTGAAGTTTCATAGACTGTTCTATTAATAGCAGAATAGCAAAAAATAGTTCTGCAGTTCTTTCAGGAATATGAAGATAGAAACAAGTCTGATCTAATCCGCAAAAACTGTTGTAGGCCTTGCAATCTGCTGCTGCTTCAGATCCTCACCCAGGAGAGGCTCTCTTGAACAACCAGTCAGATTTAGTTTCAGGTGTGTTAATGGAACATGGACAGAGCAAAGTAAAAACAAAATAATAATTGACAGAAAAAAATTTTAGTTTTTTTCCTCCTAAACACACTTGACAGTGAAGAGCATAAAATGGTGAAGTGAAATACCAGACTACAGTAAGATGTACTTCAGAAGTTACTTTGCTTCTGTTTTTCTAGAGCCTGTCACTCAGTATAGGCAAAAAAATTTCAGTGAGGACTGAATATCTCTTTTTAGCACTCTAATGAAAACTATTTTTTCCTATTCTTACAATTTTGTGAACAGAACACTGTTTGTAATGCAGTTCAGTAGGAACCCAGAGAGAGGCCTGAAGGGATGCAAATGTGCAAAGCCCTCAGCGTTTCCTGGTAATGTGTTCCATGGTTTAACTACATAAAACCTAAAAAAGACAGTTCTTTGTAGCAATTTTGGGTTTCTCTCCCTCTGCCTTGTTCTAAAAACTTACTTGCATCATTCCAATAAAACCAAAAATTACTGACTGCTACTAGATGGCTACACCATAACGTGAATAACTCACCTCAAAGATGAACAGCCTCCTGTTTTCAAAACATCCTTACGGTTTTGATAACCTTTACATTTAGCCTCACAACCTGGTTTAATCCCAAATTCTGCAATTCTCTCCTCTCTGCACATACTGCAAAATGTCTGTAACAGTGATGTAACACACCCTCCCCCTGTATCCACCTCCCCCTGCTCACTGCCCACACTGCTCCTTCAAAAAGCTCATTTTCCCAACTCTGGTCAACAGCCACGTTCACAAAAACCTGCAACACAAAACCACCCAAGCTGGAGACTGTACATCTGCCTGAAAAAGGACCAGCTACTAATATTGTCCCTGTCAAAATCACAGACTCAAGGAATGGTTGATCCTGGAAGGGACCTCTGGAGGTGACCCAGGGCTCCAGGCCACTCAGGCAGGGCCATCCACAGCCGCAGGAATGTATCCAGGTGCCTTCTTAGCATCTCCAAGGACGGAGACTCCAAAACTTCCCTGGGCAACCTGTCACTCTTACAATAAAAAGTGTTTCCTGATGTTTGGAGGGAACTTCAGTTTTGGTTTGTGCCCACTGCCTCTGGTCCTGGGCACCACTGAAGAGATCCTGGCTCTGCCCTCCCTGCATCCTCCCTCAGGTATTTACACACATTAAGATCCCCCTCAGGCTCCTCCTCTCCAGGCCGAACAATCCAAGCTCTCTCTGCCTTTTCCCACAGGAGAAATGCTGCAGATCCTTCAGGATCTCTGTGGGCCTTCTGCTGAACTCTCTCCAGTACGCCCATGTCCCTCTTGTGCTGAAGCCCAGGAATGGACACAGGATTCCAGGTGTGGCCTCCCTGGTACTGAATTAGAGAGGAGGGATCCCCTCCCTTGACACTGTGCCTAATGCAGCCCAGGATGCCATTCTCCTTCTTTGCTGCAAGGACACACTGCTGACTCACGTTCCCAGTCTGGTGGCCCACACCACACATTGGTGCATGGGGTTGTTTTCTCATACAGAGCTCTGCATTTCCCCTTGTTGGACTTCCCGAGATTCCTGCCAGCCCATTTCTTCAGCCCCCTCAAGTCCCTCTGAATGTCACTGCAACCCTCTGGCACATCAGTCACTCCTCCTGGTGTTTTGTCATGAGCAAACTTGCTGAGGGTGCACTCTGCTCCATCATCTGGACATTAATGAAGACGATAAATAGAAAAGAACGCTAAAATTGGCACATTCTCTCTAAAGGAAAAGAAATGTCACTTGTGTAGAAAACTGTATTCAGCTCTTAAAACATTCTGTATTTCCTACCTCAAGCCACTACTCTTTTAATTCTAGTAGCACACAAAATTTTACACACCATTTAACACCCCTGAGTGAAGCCTACAACCACCAATCCATTCTGTGGCTAAAACTACGAAGGACATCACTCACACTGTGAACAGAACAGCTTCCCCAAGTGCCTGGTTCCTAAAGACAGTTCCAAACATCAACTCCTTGGCAGATCTCCCTTCTTAAAATGAAAAGGGCTTCTCTGACCCACGAGGCACCTCTTCCCTCCAGCTCCCACCACCTTCCCTGGGCTCCCCATCACAGCCAAAGCACTTCTGGAACACGGCCCATGTCAATGAGCCCAGAGCCCTTCACTGCCTTTCTGATGTTGGCACCATCTCCTGTGGGAGCAGGACTTCATGACCTTGAAAAGAGGTCTGTCAAAATCCTTCCATAAACACCAGCACGGGAGGCTTCTTGTGTACTCCAAGTAAGTCAGGACAACGTCTTTAGGACAGCACTTAAGACAAAAAAAAAAAAAAATCGGCTCCATGCAGCTCTATCATATCCAATGAAGTCTCTTTTGCTAAAAATGTGGATGTTCAGGATGTGATCCAACTCCAGAGAGCACGGGCATAAAATTCACAGAGTTTTTACCTTCCTCCCATTGTAAAACTATGATTACATTCACTGCCTGTGCATTTTAGATGTACTGCACTGTAAGATGAATAAATGTTTTTCTTAATGTAAGTTTAAGCCCAACAGCATATATTCTCTTCAGAAGAAAGTCCTACTTGGTACTGTCCCCACCATCCTATTCCCATCAGTACAACACTAATTAAATTATCTTTACTGATACTTTAACCTTGATCTGGGTTTGCTGGTGTGAATTACAGCCATAATGTCCCTGAAAGAATTAATACTTTTAAAACCAGTATCTGATTGATGAAGAGGTCACTGGCGCAGACACTGAAGAAAAAAAGCAAAGTTAATTAAAAATACCAACAAATGTGAAAAAAACCACTCCATTCCCAATCAATCCCCAACAACCAACTCGCCCAATCACAGCAATTCACCTTCCTCTGCTGTTCTGCTGTAATTGCATGAGTTCACTTCCCTATGGCTGCCCAGAAGATTGTATCTTAACCAAAACTCACAGGCACTGTGGTCTGCTCTGAACCTGAACTGCTAAAATTGCCTTTATCTGTGAGGGCTCATCGCACTCAGGAACATCCACTCTGCCTGAAGGCACTCCAGAGTTAGGAAATCACTCCTAACTACCCGGGCATCTCCCATCCCTGTCCTATCTCATCAGAGCAGGGACATGGTATGAATAACACCAGGATGAAACTCGAGCACTTAAAGACTCTTAATCTCCATAACGGAAGCTAAAGGCATAACACAAGGTTAATTAAACAAGACTATCATATTTACACACTTCTCTGTCCAAATATTATTCGGTGCCCAATCTCTCCACCAGCAACCTCTCACTTCAACCAGCCAACTTTAGAATAAAGGCATAACTGTGCCTCTCTCAAGCACTGAACCAAGGATGTTGATGTTTTTTACTGTGTGAAAGACAAGCCACTATTAAGGTGTTAATGTCAAACTGAATCCAGTGACCCACAGAGCACAAAAACACACAAAGAGACAGGAACAAGTGCCACACTTCTTTCAGGTGCCTCAATAGATGGATTAATACTTAGATAAGGAACAAAGGAATTATGTACTGAATGCGGGTTTGTAACGTCAGGCCCCAATACCAAGACTACCAGAAAACAGGAGATGTAAAGTATTTCAATATTCAGATAAATTTCCTGCATTAATATTTGCATAATCTAATGCTTCTCTCATTAAGTCATGCTATTATTACACAGAGAATTTTAAATGAGTGGGATAGCAGGAAATGTTATATAGCAGCAACACTAAAAGGAGCAAGAATGCTTCTAATACATTATTTACAGGTTTAAAGGGCACTTATTTCTTTTCCTGCCTTTGATTAAATATGAAACAAGATTTCAAATGTGTTTTATGAAAATTAGCATTTATGAACTGATAAAGACAGTAATGTATTCCTCATACAGTCAGCTGGGGGAACTATCCTGATCACCCTGTAACAATAGTGGATGTTATTAACTCCTGTATGCCCACCCAGCTCTGGCTGGGGCAGAGTTAATTTTCTCCTGAGGAGTTTGCTCAGTGCTGTATTTTGGGTTGAGTGTGAGAACAACGCTGGCAACACACTGGTGGCTCAGCTGATCCTCAGCAGGGCTCACTCTGAATCCAGAACTTCCCAGTATCCCATACTCTGGCAGAAAGCAGGTGCAATGAAGTCAGGAAGGAGGATGGAGAGCTGACTGGGATATTCCAAAGGGATATTCCATACCAT
>VYZS01004334.1:65100-86333 GCA_013400695.1 Neodrepanis coruscans | reverse complement strand
AACAAAAAAACCAAACCCCAAAACCCTCAAATCAAAATCATGTTTCCATATGAGACAACCACTGAAAAAAATAATCGAATTTGAGAACAATTTTACCATAAAATACTGATTCCTCAGTATTCTTTAGAAGAAAGCATCAGTCTCAGACAATGCTCAAAATAAAGGTTTTAACCAAAAAAAAAAAAAAAGAAAACACACAGGGAAACCCCAGAGATGATCTGGGATGTCTCATCTAAGTAAACTCTCTCTTTATTCTACAAAGTGCACCAGCTTGCCAGTATCACAAATGAGTCCACTCTACCCTTCTAGTGGTGGGGGGTGTTTCTCTGAACTCCTGCTGCAGCTGTTCAGTAATTAAATACCTGGAGACCCAAAGAGCCAAGTTAATGCCATTAGTCATGGGCACCTGCCAGGATGCAAGGATGCCAAATGGAGGCTGGAGGCCCACAGGAACACGGGCAGCACAAAGCAACCTGGGTGTGGCATGATGGGAAGATGTTGTTGCCACCAAAGGCATGCGAAATACATCGACCTACCCAAAATGCAAAGCAACTGTCACAGAGTGTTACTAGCTCCTTTCTGGGGCCATGAAATATTCCTCCATAAATATTTTCATTAGAGTCTATCACCGTACAAAGAAAAATCCTATCAGCCCCGTCAATCTCCACATTCACTGTTCTACTAAGCCAGGAATAAAAGCCTGGACCTTCTTTTATTTGTTTTTCTATCTTAAAATTGTTCTTCTATCTGAACATTTATGCTATCAACAGTTTTATCATACTTTAGGGTCAAATAATCATTGCCTCTTTGCCAGCTTTTTTTCCTCCCACATCCCCCTTGGAAGATAAAATAATAATGATAAACAACCATTACACAATAGTAAACAATTCTGAAGAATTAAGAACTATTTTTACTGTTTAGAAAAGAGATCAAAATCAACTTGCTACCCCCTTTAGTGCCTTTCCCAGCTTTCAGACAAGGTGCAAACCAGGGATCTCAGGGATATACAGTAATTCCTACAGCTTGCTAAAGCATCATAAGCTCTAAGCTGCACGACTGTAATAAAACTTTGAACCAAGAACAGGCTAAAGAATGAAGTACTCTAAGAAGTCTGAAATTCGGCTCAAACAAACTCCAGCATACATTCAGAAGGGTATTCACATGGTCGTATGTGAATACTGATGTGCTCCTTTCTCTCAGCTCATTCTTCACCCACAGCCAAATCAAACTCTCTCTCCAAAAGCTGAAGCATTTATTGAGCTTCAGCATATTCCCTGAGCATTTACCACAGCAACCTCCTTGTTCACAGCCTTTCGTTTTCCTTGACCCCAGATTCCAGCAGATCCCTTACCTCTGGTGCTACTCTGTGAAGGGACTCTGAGGACTGACAACTTTTTGCAGAGCTCAAAAGCTGTTGAAGCCTTCTGTGGTACAGTCTGCTTCCCTGTCCCTCCCCAGTGGGGAAGCCCTGGGATCAGGCAGTGGTGGGAAGCCAGCAGCCAGCACAGCAGAGGGCTGGACAGGCAGGAGAGAGGGAGCCAGAGACAGATCTCATCAAAGGTAGGAGGCCTAGTGGGAATCAGAGAGACAGAGATACACATCTAAATAATTCAGGGACTAATAAAAGCTTTAGTCTGGGTTCTGTTCAAGCTGTGAGATGAAGCTGAATTTCAATGTATTTCAGGCTGCCATCAATGCAGAATGAAGTGTTACTTAATAATCCAACACTGACAAACCAATAGTATTTTAAAAGTATTCCACATAAAGTTAATGAGGAAAGTGGTTATGCCTGGTTTTGTATTTTTATAGCTTTAGTTTAAAATTCTATGATGGGAAGACTTTGAGAGCTTCAAGTCTGACCTCTACAGGAAGGCTGCTGAAATAGGTACAGTATCTTGGGATCACAAACTCTACACACAACTTTTAGAAACTGGAGAAAGGTAATGGATCAGATGCACTACATAACGTCTTTATCATCATTACCTCCTGAAGCTGTATTTTAAAAACAAATCTACTTGTAGCATCATCAGTGGCAACCTAGTTCCTACAAATACTTTTTTTGCAAACTGCATAGACAGTGCAGCAACATAAGGAAAAGCATGGACATTTTTACATTCAAAAGTGTAAACGGGTTTTGCTTCTGCTTTTTATTATCTCTCCCCCTTCCTTCTCTATCTTCCCTATGATCTACACTTGCAGAACTACAGAAACAAGCGTTACTTTGAAACTGATAACATCCATTTGCGTTTTGTAAAACTGATGTTCTTAAATGCCCTGATTGGTGCCACCTTTTTCTAATCAGAACCAACCACTCTAATAAACTACCCTTTGTCCAAGGATCCCGTCCCCTCTGTTCCCACCAACGTACAGCACATGTTGCTATAGCTACCCTGCATGTCTATTTACCACACAAGTGATCAAAGGGAGCAGACAACACACATACACACACATACAAAAAAATCCTCGCCAGGCTTCCTACTGAGCAATGTCCAGCCACTAATTAACTCTCAGCCTGTGGACTCTGTACACTTGTTTTCTTTATTCTCTGCATGGTACACACACACACACACACACACACACGAGAAAAAGCATCATCCTCCAAGATGCTCATTCTTCCCTTACAGACCAAACAAACAACAAAACATCCCAGGATGAACTTGAAAAGGAAATTTCCTGACACAAGGCTAAGGATTGCAGCACTTCAGGATAAGAATACAGTTTTTCTACAGAGGAACACATTAGAATTTTAAAAGGTATGCAAAAGCAAATAGGAAATAAGAAACACATGCTAAGAACCTAAACAGCTGAAAGGAAAGGGGGGATTTTGAGTTTTGCATATGTTTTGCACTGAATTGTATGCAGCCTTTATTCACTTGGTGAATTATGTGCACACTAAAAGCCATGTGAACGCAGTCATGATAAGCAATTGTAATGATTTCTTGTGTCTTAGGAACAGGGTTTTTCATTTTTAGGTGGCCTGTCAGTTAACAGTTGTTTAATTGAACCTCTTTACGTGACAAAGGGCTGAAGATTGCCTCATTCAAAGTCAATGGTACTTCAAAAGGAAGAGACCAAAATAAAGAATTGCATTTGTTGTCAATAACACTCCACACTTCAGGGATACATTGTGGTTGAAAGTGAGTGGAAATGAAGCATTAATATTCATCAAACATTTGATTTTCTGTGAAGTAGACTTAGGAAACTTTGAAAACAGAGTCCACAGTGCCCTCTCCAGTTCTGCAGTAAACTCAGAGAATACAGCCATGTAACTACATCCAGGCACAAAAGAACTCTGCTCTACTACATGAAGGCTGAGCATATTCTCAGGAGTTTCCATCGCTTTCAAGGATTTTTTTGTACTAAGTAATAAACTGACCTCAATACTCTGCAAAGCAAAAGAGTGTATTACCTGCAATAGATATTTTTTCTTGTTTTTTAATTTTTTTTGTTTTGCAACCATGTTAGATACCTTTAAAAATCGTACTTTTGCTTCCTAACACTAGTCTTACAGCATGGCTAGCACACCCAAATGGGTGTATTTCCTGTGGATGCCGAAACTTCTATAGGTACGTGGTGATCAGTACACTTCCCCAGACAGGATAGAAATTTTCCTGTTTTGGTTACTGGAGCTTATTTGTAAGGTCATTCTATGAGACAGAAAGAAGACACCTCTTGCAGAGGTGTTCAATTACCAACTAAAATGACGGTTTCTTTATATTGTCTCATTTATAAATCTCAACACAATATTTACACCAACCCCTGTGACCTGCTAGAGACTGGCACAATAATGAGATAGGTTGAATCTTACCAACTCAACAGGCTGTATATTACATTTCTACACTGATCATTCCATTTCTATCGAGAAAATTAGTGCATTTGTTTTGCTACGTGCTATTGTTCAGTACCTGTATGTTGCCTTTGGGGCAGATCAGTCATCAGCATGGTTTCATTCCAACATCTGCAATACACCGACTGCTTGATGGTTAACTCTGCAACATCAAATTAAGCTATAGCCCCACCAAGAGCCTCTCAAAGTCGGAGCACCCACTCCCAGAGCCTGAGAAAAAGAAGGAGTTAACCCAACCCTTCATTGTCTTAGAACCAGCTGGTGTAAGGATAAGGAAGGGAACACCAGGGAAAGGCAGAGAAAGCAGCAGAACAGGTAGGGAGAAAGGTTTATAAGGGGGAAGTGCAGGTAAAAAAGAGCTCTCTGTTATTTGAATAGGAAAGCCACGAAAGGGCCATGGAAAAGTCACCCTCTGCATATTCCTCTTTCCCATAATGATTTCCAACTAGAAGCAGCAGTGAAGGCTCCAGCTGCACATGACTGCCTGCTTCTAAGCGTCTGCTGTAATGGATTTGCTAAACGTTTTATACGGTTAGTTCATGGCCCATCATAACCTTCAGTTCCCACTAAAACAGGAGTTCAGCTGCTGGGGGCTGATGCACACAGTAGCTCAGCAGACCCTTGGCATCCAGCTCCCTGGATTTTGCCCCTCGGGCCGTAGCAGCGCCCACAGACTTCCCCTGCCAAATTGAAAATGTTTGTGCACAGCAAACCAACCGAACCCAGAGAAACAGTCCCAAGTTGTTCCCTTGGCACGGGAAAGAGAAACCGCACTCGTGGGCAGGTGTTTTAACAAACTCTGGCCGCGCCTCAGCCGGGTGTTCCCCGCTCCACCTCACTCTCCCCGGAGGAGGCACGGGAGGCCCCTCAGCAGCGCGTCCCCCTCCCTGCGCTCCTGCGGGAGCAGGAGGAGAGGAACGCACCTACCGGGACGGGACGGGACGGGGCCGGCAAGAACGAGCCCGCCTGTGCCTGCACCTCTCTTTAGGATGGAATGTCTCCCCCCCTCCCTTCTCCTCTTTTGGAGGGGAAGGGAGGGAACGTGTGCGCCTTAGCATTTCCCCACTCTCTATTCCGACTTAGGTGTCTTGCTCTTTTAACCCACCATCTATGAATCTTCATTACCCATGAAGCCCTAGGTAGCCCTAGGTAGCCCTACCTTCTTTATGTAGATACATTTCAGGAGAGTAAAGTGTACATTTCACACAACACTTTACACGTTATTATTGCCACCCTGTAACATTTCTGCTTCTTTCCGCATTCCTCATTGGCAACCCCCTGTGCCAAAGTACCCTCTTGTGGTGATAATGATTTCTGATGACTATGTGCATCCAGCAGACCAACTTGACTATATAAAATGCCCTTCATTGTGCTTTGCAAGGACAAGAATTTCCCTCTTTCTTTAAAGAGCTATAAAGGGTGGTGGTCTGGCTAGTGAGAGCAAGGAATATCTTTCCTCTTCCCATCACCTATGTTCTCTCTTTCTTCACCCTTCCTCTCCTCCAGTAACTTACAGAAAACTGGTGTAAGGAAGCTGGAATTTCCCACTATGGTTTCATAAAGTGAGTGGAAAACAAATGCTCCATTTGTTCTACAGGTGCAAAATCAGTCCATGTCCAGGGAATGCATGTATATGAAAGTTCCACTGAGAACTGAAAGAATAACACAGAAAAGAACCTAGAAAACTTCTCTTATTTCCTCATATTTACCCATTGCCTACCCAGAAAATAACATATTAAGAACAAGTTTTGGAAGTGGATTGGCAAAGGTTTTTAAACCGGGACAGATCTTTGATTCAGCCTAGAGATAAAGCCAGTTTTTCTTGCTCCCACAAGGCTCTTCTAAGCATACATTGTTGCTGTAAAACTATGAAAAACGAGAATCAAAAACATTTTGTCACTGTGCCTTTTAACAGCGAGAAGAAGAATAAAAGCTCCTTTTGTCTTCTCAGGTGAATAGAAGTCTTAAAAAAAATCTCATTTGAATAATCTTAGAAAAAGAACCCCTAGAAAACCCATCTTAAAGTACTTTTGTGAAGCTTTAAGACAGCTTGAAACTACTACATTTTAAAACAATCAGAAGATTAAAGCACTGGCAGGCAAGGAACTCATGCAGAGCTGTTTAATAAATTATCCTGGGGCTGAATTATGGGCATATTTAGGCTTATAACACAGCAAGTTCCTGCCTTTCGCATGTCACAAACAGGGCTATAAGACAGCCTAAACAATGGACTTAAACCATGGCAAACTGGAATTGATTTACATACCTCGCAAACCGCTTCCATGCTCCCTACAAGCCCCAAACACACCATGACCTGCATGGCATCCCTGCCTACTGGGTGGATTTTAAAAAAAAAAATCGGTTATTTTATCTTTTTTTTTCAACCCCGGAAACTTACTTTATACAATGCTAAGAAAAAAAGAGGAATTAAAAAAAAAGCAGCCAAGCTCCGCAGCGGTTGGAACCGGTCCTTACCTGCCTCATGGTGAGATTCCCATCATCCATCCAACCGGTAAGGGGCTGCTCACACCGCGCTGCTGTCGGCAGGGCAGAAATCCATCAAGTTTCTCACCGTAAGCAAGTTGCCCTCCCTCCTCTTCCCTGTCTATTATTTTTTCCCCGTGTTTTATTCTTTGCTGGGGGGAGTCATAAGACAATGTCAAGTTTCCCGACCTTCTTTCCTCAGCCTATGAAAAGTCGGGAGCGAGGAGGCAACTGTCCGCCTGGCTCTGATTTCAAACCACAGCCCAGGGATGGAGTAGTTGACTGATCTGGGACATGGAATAGCCTCGCCAATCAGGAAGAAGGGGAGGGAGACAGAGGACATAAAAGCTGCTGCCTACACGAGGATTAGGAAAGCTTTCAAGGATTTAAAAGACTGAAAGCAGCTGGAAACAGTGTCTAGGGCTACAAAGAAGGAAGTCAATTTGCGGTGTAAGAGATTATTCCCATTCTCATGTAACTGCTCTGGGTCTGCTCGAAGCTTAACGGACTCCCGGGACTTCAGCAAGGATATGTAAATGTCCAGTTGAAATTACAGCAACACCAGAGTGATGCAGGAACGCTCTACAGTCGTCCGATAAAGTGGCCATATCCCATCCAAGTTGGAGCCACACGCTCTCCCATGTCAGATTTCGCCATGTCAGGTTAAAAAGTAAGTTACCTAATGACATGAACAGGAAGTAAAATACAGTCTGCCATACACTAAGGCCAAGTGCCTATCTGCCGGAAGGAACGGAGGTGTATGTGGGAATCCATAGCCTTTAGAAATGTTTTGCTGCAGAGCCTTATTTGTTTCGGTGGCAAATGTTTAATCATGCCTAGACTCAGTGTGTTGTCTGCTTTTCCTTCTTTAGGGTGATTTCCTCATTCCTGAAATTTAGTTCCTTGTGCAAGACAACACTAGTCCCCAAATATAACTTTTTTTTTCCCTTTAATGAGATCAGCTACTATCTGCTGCCCCTCAGCGGCTTTCATTAAAATAAACAAACAAAAGGAAAAAGCAAAAATCTCACATCTGAAGTGCCATTGCTGTTTGAGTTACACCTTTCACAGAATCGTAGAATGGTTTGGGTTAGATGGAACCTTGAAGATCTAGTTTCAAATTTCTTGACTGCAAAAAAAAAAAAAAACTTGCAGAGAAATACAAACCTGTAAATTCATACCATCCAATCTTCTCCAAAGTGAATAAGGCTTCTAATTTATTATCAGTTCAGAAGCCTCTTAGTCTCTCTGTTCCACTCTTAATGGGAATCTGTCTTTTGATCTCAGGGGAAAATCAGACAGATCTTGTGCCTGAAGAAAAATCCCAATATCATGAATTTGCTTCTGCAAGGGTTTTATCTACCAATGCAAAAATTAGTCGTTATCCAGAAAAACCTCTTATCAATACAAGAAATCTTATTTAACTGAGCTACAGAAAGAAAAAAGTTATAATGCCAGCATTTTAATTAAAGGATTCCAAAAATATATTTCTGTTTAACTTACGATAAGCTCCAGCACTGGGTGTGTCACAGGGTAAGGAAGAAAAGATCTGCAAAATGTAATTTTTTTTTGTTTTTCCATTTAAATATAATAATAATTTTTATCACAAGTGCAGCAAAAAAAGAAGCTTGCATAATGTTGCTACTGTCTAGCTGAGAAGCAAGGCATGGATGGAGGGAAAACTTGATTTAAACCATTAGTGTACTTTATCCAGGTTTAGCTGTGCTCTTGCCTAGTCCATGTCCTCAGGTGGAAGAATTCAGTTACATGCTTTAACACACGCCACCAGCCATCTCTAGGGATCTACAAAGCATCTTGCATAAGGGTAAGATCAACCATCCTCTCTAGCCAACGTGGAGACAGGTTAGTGATGCTCCAGTGATGGTCTAGTCCTGCACACTTGCACAGCAGTTTGAAGCAGCTGCAATGAACAGGCAAGGTGCATTAAGAGCACTTAACAGGGAAGCTTGTCCTCTGTTCCCCAAGCATATCTCAGTGGACACATGTCACTTGAAATGAGTCTGTGTTATGTGAAGACCTTTCACTGGGGTTTAATCTGGGAGAATCCTCTCCAGGATGCATTGAAAGGAAACAAAAATGCTTTTCCAAAGTAATTACAGCCCTAGGGGTAAATTTCTTTGGCGAAGGGGATGTAGCAAAAAGTGCAAAACTTACAAAATTAACAAGGACTATAAAGGATTTGCCCAAAACCTTGTATTTGACTTTAGGACTTGAAGAAGGGGATTCTGAGGACAGTTTCAGGCAAAAGATTCTGTAAGAACTCAAACATTATGTCATAAAACACAAAACATAAAACAGTCATATGACTTTTCTGGAAATGCAGACATTTTCATGAACAACATGCACTCTTTGCAGGATGGGATGAGTACTGCATTTTTCTGAAAATTCAGCAGAATGTGGCATCAAAAAATGAGTTAGTTCTATAGTATGAAAACTCATATCTAGTAGTAGCAAAAAAAACCCCACAACAATTAAATGGTCAGTGACCTATGTTCAGTGTGGGGTGCAAACTATTTTTTTTAACCCAGTGTCACAGACAGAATATTATCAACCCCACAGTGGCAATACTATCACATGCAGTATATTCAGAAAACTAGGTCCCCTGCTTCACTTCTTAGAGTCTTCTGACACGAGAGGAAAAGAGAAGATCTATATCTGAAGGTTTTGAAGGGAGTCAGCATCCAAAGACAATGGTATGGCTAGATGCAAGGAAGAGGAATTGCCATTTCTCTGAATATTCAGTTTCCTGTCTATAACCCAAGTGCATGTCTGTACACAGAAAGTCATATGGTCTTTGGGGAAGCGAAAAAAGGTTCTGTTCCTGAAGGAGAAAACTTCTATAGTCTGTCCAGTGGGAACCACCAGAGGCAATGACAGCTAGAGGAGGTGGTTCCAGGTGTAAGTTCAGGCATCACTAGGAGGAAAAACCCATATATAAGTCAGACCAAAGTCATGGCTGGGAGAATTTTAGAAGATTCTTATTGAATTAATTCAAGTTAGAGGATGAATGGCCATAAGTACACCAAACCATTGGCAATTTTATGTTCTATGAACACTGGTTATCAGTAGTAATGGTCACATTAGTAGGTAAACCTCAGTTTAACCTGCCCTTGGAGTTATGAGTGATACCACCAGGCACAGAAATACTAAAACAGCTCTGACCTTGCAGCTCACTGCAGGTGTCTGCCACAGTCCTTATCACACGCCAAGCACCTCCCCAGCACAAAGGGCAGAGACACACGCCCTCTATCTAGCCTCATGTCTCAAGCATCGCATTGCCCCCATTTACTTAAACACAATCAAGGCAGGATAACTTTAGCTGGACTTCCATTATTAGTAGCACTGCATTGTGGTTCATGCTATTCCGCTCCTGACCTGACAAAAGAAGTTAGCAGGTACTTGTGAGAATTCAGGGTGTTGGGTGCTAACTCAAAATCTTGCCTCCTGTTGTTAAGTAAGACAAAGATGTCAAACTAGCATGTGTCCTGAGCCAGCTTATGTAGCCAAAAAGCTTTGAGAGTTTCTATAAATGTGCAGAAAAAGCCACCACCAGGTAATATGAGTCACAAATTGTACATTATGTACAAATATTACATCTTTTTTATGGAGACATAGTAAACTCAGTGTTGTGTGTTGTCAGCACATCAACTATTCCTGTAAAAGTTCAGCTAAATTTAGTGGGATGAGGCTTAGTCCAGTGCTAATCAATGCAGTGGACAAGTTTGAAGGTGTTAAGTTATGATGAGGCAAGGAGAACAATATAGATAACAAAAAATTAGCAGTGTTTTAGAATCTGAAACTTTTACTTGTTTTGGTTTGTTAATTAAACCTTCCTTAACTACCTTCAATTGCTCTAATAAGTTACCAAACACAGGAACTGTTTTGAACTGATGGACCAAATGCAAAGCCATCTCATAATGTGGAGTTATCCAGTTGCCAGAGGTTTTTTGGTGTAATGCAAAGTTTATGTAGTCCAAACAAAGGCAAGCTGCAGGGGGAGCACAGAACAGGAAGTGGGGAAAAGGATTTTCTCTCAGTTAGCTGAATTCCAGCTGCCATGGGAATCCTCCTGGGCCCAGAGAATTTAATATACGCTAAAGACAGAAGAACTGCTCTGTCTCTTTACGGAGCTTTGCCAAACAGAGACATACTAGACCCCAGGATCTGATTATATGGTAGAAGTAAAAGAAGTTGCAGCAGAGAAAAATACAACCTAGCACACAGGTTAGAAAGAAATAACCCCAGCTTAGAAATCAGTATCTTCAGGTATGAAGTCAGTCACAAATAGATTACCTTTAATTTGCAATGTAGACAACTGATAAAGACATGCTTTTCAAAATAAGACAAGCAGGCAGACTGCTGCACTCTGAAAGGAAAAGGTAATATCCCCAAAATACTGATGTTGAAATTAATTTCTAATGGTTTTTATAGTCCCTTCCTTAGCAGTTTTAAATTGGCACCTGCAGGAAGAGCAGGATATCCAGAATACAAAATATTACTTATTAACCCCATATAATTCTAGAATACTTAAGGCAACACTGGAAGATAAAAATAACCTCCAGAAGAACTGACACAAAATGTGAGGTTGCAAGGTGAAGAGAAATTTCTGAGAAAATGGTATAAAAAATGAAAAAAAATCTGAAATATCTTGAATATGAAAACTGTTCTCAAGATGTGAAAGCATCACACAATGATTTCAAAATATATAGTTAATATTTGTGAATGTACAAATTCACAAAGCTGGATCTCATGAAGCAGTACTTAACTGCTTTTATCAACATCAGTGCAGTGAGTGCAGTGAAGATAAACTAACTACCCTGGCAGAATGTCTGGGCAGAATGTCTGAGTCATGGCATTTAGACACACTCATTTTCTAACAGAAGTTTAAAAATAAGACCAGCAACATCAGACATCCTTACATTTACACATATACACTGAAATCCACAGTGGAAGATGCTCTTAAGGCAGATCCTTGGGAATTCATCACCCTTCCTTAGATAATCATGCACCTTATTTACAGAATCATCTCACTTGAGGATGCATCAGCCACAGGCAAGACAGAAGAGATGACGTCTTCAGGACAGCTTCTTCCTCCATCACTCATGCAACCTACGTAATTCATAGCCCAAACAGACTGAAATGTGGTTAAAAATGATCCATCTGTACTTGCCTTAATGACTACACTGACTAGAGTTTTTGATTAAGGTCTTTTAATCAAAAGAATAATATCTGCTGGATTTCATTTCCCTTCATTTCCTGATAGTCTATTCCAAAATTATATGGAAGAATAGTAAGCTAAAAAGACTAACAAACAAGGATGCTATAAGAGTTCTGAGTTCCTAAAACATGTGTTCTCTGGTATATATAAATGCTGAATTATTTCATAGGGTTTTACAATTAGTTGATACTTCAGTGATAATTATACCTCATTACTCTTCGAAGTACTAAATAATAGTTTAATTTCATCTCTTTTTTTCTTAGTATTCCAGTCCTAAGAAGCTTCCATGAAAACAAGAATGATAGAGTAACAAATCAAGAATTGCCTTGTGTATCTGTAACCTCTATTACCATAGAAGAGAGTAACTTTATTCCATTGGATTTTATACCAATAAAATATTATTTAGTAACCAATTGCAAAAATTAGTTATGCAGTGACTCAAGTTAAGCAAATAAAGATTTGGGCAGATACAGGAATTTATGTGATATATGCCTTTTACAGTCAAACATTCAACAATATCTGTCAAAATCAATACTATTATGTCATTTCAGGAGTTACATGATATACAGATTCAATGAAGAGTCAGCTGGCCACAATTTCACTGAAACAAAAGCTAAACTGATAAATTGTCACCTGAAGCAGGCAGGCACCTACTCAATTTCCCATTTTCTGCATGTTACTATCCGAGACCATCAAACCATGCAAATCCTTCCATCTAAGTGAAAGTTCCTAACCACAGGGTTATCAAAAAATGTGTATCACTCTGCTCTAAACCAGCCTTTCTTCAACCTGCATTCACCAGGTCAGACATATCAAAAGTTCTTCTGTATTTCTCTGGAATGACACTACACAGTTTTGGTCATACTGAGATAAAAAAAGTAGATCAGGCATCTGCCTACAAATCTCAAAAAGCCAACTGTCACTGGAGAGACAACCGACCAGTATTTCACTGACTTCAAATCAGATATTTCCACTCAGATCAATGGAGCCAAAGTTGTCTAAAACTTCAAGTCAGACTAAAATATCTCTTTCATTTTTCTAGTCATAAAAATTTGCCAACAGTCTGCACTATCTTGGGAAACCTAATTTAATGAGAAAACTACTTTTTGCAGATGAACCTCCCAAGAATATTCCTGCAGGGAATCCTTATTCCTCTCTTCTTTCCAGTGCTCTGACTACTCATGCCAGGTCCCTGCCTCATGGAAAAAAGGATTCTGGGAAACAGGCAACCACTTGGGACAGGAGGTGCAAATATTACCTGCCTATCGTCTATGCAGCAACAGGGTCACGTGATAATCTTGTGAAGTGATGTGAGTCAAGACTGTAGCTTAAACATTAGTAACTTAAACACAAGCAACCTGTAAAATACTTGTATCCATTAGGCAAGGCATTTAATCTCCATTTAAATTCTCAAACTTCTTATTCAAGCTACCTTTATAATGCTGAGGATAATAAAGGAGAGAATAAATCTGTAAGTGCTAAAACATCTTTAAACATTATTGTAATCAGAGGAGCACAGGCTTTTCCATAAGCAGGAGTGAATGACACAAAAAGACTATAGATGTGACTACAAGTTTCTGGACTAAATCTAAGTATTTAGAGTGCAGTATTAAACAGACAGCTTATTATTAAGACAGTTTATTAATTAAGACAGTATTAATCAGACAACACAATGACTGCTGAAATTTTTTCTAGACGATGTGTGTGTAGATGCCTGTGAATGTATAGAGAAATGCATTCACATTCTTCAATTAAAAATAAATATACATCCTTAGAGTTTCTCAGTGAAAGAGAACTAAGTCTTAAGGTGTTCTTCCCTACAGCTGAGTGAAATATTTCCCTACTCAGGATGCTAGTGGATTGCAGTGTTGGTGGTGAGATGAGGTCTGTGGGGGGTGGGCTGGGAAATGACAACAAAACCAAAACTTGAAATCCTTAGACTCTTCCCAGGAAAACCACTTTATACAACTGAGAATTTGCTAACATATGTGACTCATGATTTGACTCACAAGCTTCTGGAGTTCACTGGGGTTACTGTCAAGGTCAGATTACCTACGAAATATCAAATTAACTTTATTTTCCCATTGCTTCAGCGAAGCCCTTGGTATTGATCACATGATATGTTTATGTGGGAAGGGTAACACCAAAAACATCATATTCTTCTAATTTCAAATGAGAAAAATAGACAAAGAATTTAGAAAAAATCAAAAGAGCTTATGAGAAGATTTTAAATTAAATAATTCAAGGATGTGGGCAGATATGAGGCATTAGTCACAGCAGTTAAATAGGAGACAGTTTCAAAGAGTCTTTGCTTATTACTGGAATGCTTTTTCTCACCAGAAGCATTGCTTCTAATTATTTATGTGTACACCAGCCAAGGAGAGGTTTGAAATGATGTTTATAAATAGGTTCATTGGGACTGCCTTGGGAGGACTGGTCTGGTTGGTTCTTACCCTTCTATCTGTGGCAAGTAGCCCTTTTTTAACTTCTAAAACATTTTCAGATGGTACTTTTATGAGCCACCTTATTCCTTTTAATTACAGATGTATATAGTGTAGGTCTACCAGCCTCCAAAAGAATTTTTACTTTCTTTAGCTCACATTTCCAGATGATTCAGTCTCCCTTTTTTTAAATAACATTGGCAATAAAAGACAATGACTACAAAGATAGTGTACTTCTCCAGGTTCCAAGCAAACCAATTTTATAATCCAGTCCTTTGATTCTTGTAAGTTGCCTTTATAAAAATACTAAAACAAAGAAAACAGACTAGTCCATGAAAACTATGTCTTCATAGTTGGTATTAAATTTTTTCATGAAGATACTTTGGATTTTTTTGAGCAACCCAGAAAATCTGACTCAGATAAGACTTATGGAAAGTGAAGCCCAGCATTGATAAAATGCTCACCAGCAGGCTTTTTTACATGTCTTCTACAGTTTATTATGAGTCTGTATTTGTTACTTCAATGCTGAAATTTGCACATATTGCCCAGAGGATCTTACTTCATGAGTACAAATGTCTACTTACAGGGAGACTCAACCATTCTAACTCCTGCCTGCAATACATTGTCCAACATCACTATTTTACACCAACAGGAAAAAAATACAGAAGTAGCTCCTACTGTCCATCACCCCAGTGATGAAGATTAATGCATGTCTTCTAAACTATTTCATGTACATTTTGATCCCTAGGGCTACACTGTCACACATGCTCATACTTTCTCTCCTGATACTAATATTACACTTGGGTGCCTTCCTGAGAGTTCCTACATTCAACCCTTTTGGGAAACCTTTCCCTTTATGTTGTCTCTGTTTAGTCACCACAAACCACTAAAGCCTTCAGCATACTTAACTAAGGGTGTTTATTATGGGCATGTTGTGGGTGAGCAGTGATGTGTGTCCCCCACCCTGCTCCCTTCAGTGACTTTTTGAACCCATTAATCTTTTCCTTTTGATAAATCAAACTGATATATAAAGGAGAAGGGCAAGGAGAAAGCAGACAGTAGAGAGCAGAATCTTGAATCACAAGCAGTTTTTCAGTATGGCTCTCTTCAAGAGAGAATACCACCAGCATTTTACAGCTATTAGTAGGGCATTTGGTGCACATTTCATGAAGTTGCAGTGCCTCAAACAGGTAATAAGGGGTTGCTATGGTTACTATATTCTCTTAAGATGAATACTAAATAGGTTCGCAAAATATATATTCTTACTTGTTATGTAAAATATTAGTCACCCAGCTGGCATTTGCTTATGCACCCCTTTCATTTTGTCAAGGACTTTCCACTCCTTTATCTATCAAATAAAGTGGATTTTGATACTATTTAGAGAAAAGAGAGGTCCTTAACCATTTTCCTCCTTACGAAAAGAAGACAAGTTAGGTAGCTCATTATCTAGCCTGTTTATAATTAAATCCAAAAATAACTTCTCCAGTCTACTAGGATTGTGAGAACTTTTATTTCAGAGGATTTAATGAGTCATGGAAGCATGTTTAAAAGGAAATAAGTCTGCACTACACAAAGAACTAAACATTAGCATGGCAATAGACCATACAGCTTTTAATGGCTGAACCCTTTATCTCCCACTCAGATGCAGACCTGAGATCGTCCCGCCCCCAAAATTTTATCCAATGTTTCTTTCAGCTGGGCCAATGGACCTGAAGGTGATATTTAGGAAGTCTGTTATCAAGTATGCAAACTGGAAGAAAATGTGTCAGATCAAATCATGACCATTTATTACTCATGGGCAAGTGCTTTCATGCACTGCTTCTTAGAATGGCAGTTTAAATAGTTTTACTGTAAAGGCATCAAATTTCCTGTTTTTATACCCATTTGTCCCTTTGTGATGCAACTAAGCGGAAGTTTTAACATACTGTTTGGATGGGTTTTTTTTAATTTTACTATGTTTATTAAGATATCCAGAATGCAAATAAATACAAGGTTTCCTAATTTTTCAAAACAACACAGTTTGACTTTCATTGGGCCATTGTAATCAGTATATACCTGGTTCCGTATTTTGAAAATTTTCATTGACATCAGCTGCAGTCATAGGATGGAACTCTGATACTATGAAACTCATTTACTTTAATAATGACCCAATTTTTACTGAGCTGGATATGACGAGGATTACATACATATGCCACTGATAACCTGAGTGTGGTCAGGGAAAAAAAAAAATCCTCCAAGCTTGGGTAATAACATAGTTGGATATATTTGAACACCTGTTACTATAACAGTGTTAGTAATCAGTTCAGTTTTGAGAAAGATTCAGCAAGAGCAAGTGTGCTTGCAATTTCCAGATCTGCTTTCACAGTTTGTATCCGAAGAGACTCCTGGGAAATGAATTAATCTTTTTCAGTTCAAGGCAGCAAATTTTTATATCAGGACTGAGCAACAGGGTACAAGTGGAAGATAATATATTGAGCAGATCTAAGTACTAAATAGGCACTTCCCTTATGTATTTTGAAGTGTAGAATGTTGCATATTTCTTGAACGAAAAATGGACATAACATGTTGTTCTTGCAAGGTGTTACCATGTTAACAACTAGAGAACCTTCTGTTAAAACAATTAATATGTGGCTTATCACTCTGTAAAAGCATGAAATCACAACGCAGCAATAATAAGCACATGTGGTACATATGAAATCAATCTGCAAGTACAATAATAAGCATTCAGCAAGAGGCATTTTTGTACTGTATTTAACAGAGGTAAAATTGTCATGTTTGTTTTACAATCACCACTTTTGTTATCCACAAAATAACCCATCCATACTCACTCTGTATTTGGGCTCCTTTCTGAAGTACAAGAATGGCTTTGTTGCCCCCTTGTTCCTCAGCACACATCAAACTAAACTTGGGAACTTGGAAGGTGATGGTGAAGTCAACCACCAGAAGGCTAAGGAATTTTAAGGAAATCTGTTCCCAAACCTACAGCTAATCCTCTGTTTACCAAGACAGAAATCCTCTATCATAAAGATTCTGTCACTGGTTTCAGTATTTGGGTACTTATGGCACTTAAAGGTTAAGTGATGGTTGCAAGAATAAGCATGAAAAAGTGGATGAAGTGATAAATGATGAGACAGAAGTGGGAAGAAGAAGAACAGTAACTGTTCCATGCAAATCACAGAATCATTTAAGTTGGAAAACATCTTTAAGATCAAATCCAGCCATTAACCCAGAACTGCCAGTCCACCACTAAACCATGTCACTAATTATGGCAGGCATCTACAGGTACTTTTAAACACCTCCGGGGTTCGTGGCAGCACCATTTCCCTGGGCAGGCTGACAAACCACACATCTATGTTAAAATAGAAAACCAAACTCATGAATACCAGACTTGTGCATACACACAAACTGAAAAAGCAATAATAAGGTCAAGAAGAGAGTCAGTGCTCGGGAACCCCTCCCAAAACTGTTCTCATACACAAATAAGGAAGGGGCGAGGGAAAGTCTGTGGTTGCAAGGAGCTGGTTTGGGATTGACTTTTCAATGGTTATTTATTGATGTAATGAACTCTGTGTAGCTGAGAGCAGTGAGCAGCCGCTGGGGAGCAGGGCCTGCCCGGCCGAGGACAACCAGCATGACCTGATATCCAACGGCTCAGAGAGGAGCAGGAGCACTCCATGGGCTCCCTGAGAGGGAGCCGTGACACAGGTTTTTTTGAAGAAACTGCACAAAATTTCTATTTGCAGGAAAAATCTGAAATTCTGCAGTTTCAGTTATCTCTTAACTTGCTTCACATCCAACTTAGCACTATTCAAATAAATTTAAAAACCCATATACAGCAAGCCGTTCTATTGATTCTTGCTGATAATGGCATTTGTAATATTGTCAGATCCACTTCTTCCTGAGACGACATCAGCTCCACTTCTAAACTTTTCTAATGTTTAAAGCTGATTCCTACATGCAGAGAAGACAACAGAGGTTCAAACTGGCAACTATTTTTCACCTAGTTTAAATAACTATAAAGGAAGCATACTATTTCTGCCTACCAGGAGTTGCTATATTACATTTTATGCCCCAGCACTACTATCATCATGAAGTCTTTGTGTTGTAATTCCTCTGTAGTTACAGTGTTAAAAGGCCACAAGAGTTTGCATACTTGAAATTTGTGATACATTTTCTTCCCAGCATATACCTATCCTCTTGGGACAAAAAAAATTTTGTTAAGGACCAGCTTGCAAAAATACAATGAAACGACTGAACCTTGACCATTAATGCAGAATATGTTCTGCACTAGCCTATACAAGAAAATATCCAATCAGCATAAAGGGGATACAAGTAAACCTTGTGATCACTCAGACCACTCAAGGTATGTGGATATCAATCCATCTTGCTCATTTTCATATTCCTTCTGTCTTTCCTAATTTAACGTGTACTTTTTTTTCCTTCAAAATAGGTACCTAGCAAACACGAACTCTGAATTTTTGTATCAAACAAACAACCAAATTTTTAATGCCTTCTCCAGACTAGTGAGAAAGGTGTCAATACCAGGGTGGATATCATATCTAATAACTCTGTGGAAACAATATTATTCTGTTAATTACTACATCCTCCAAGATTCATGTAAAAACCAGGTCTCCTCATAATGAAATGAACTTTTATTCCTGTCTGCACTCACAGATTTTTGTTGCTTTTTTCTTCCTAGATACAGGAATAGTAAATATTAGTGAATTTTGGCATAAATCCCACTATTTCCTCCCTTTGTGAATAATCAGTTTCATATTAGTTGTGAGTGAAAACAGCCTAAGTCCTTACCTCTGTGCTCAGAAAATATGCAAATCGAAAAGTAATATCCAAACTTGACCTCCCCCCTGGAGATCTTTCAAAAAACAAATAAAAGCAATACAACCTAATCTTCAAACTGAGGTTCCTCTCCAAGCTCATCTATTCACAATATTTCCTCTTAGGAATTACTCTATCTTAACTCAGTGAATTCTTTTCTCTTGCTCACACTTCATTTATTTCAGGGGTAGTTAACAAAACTACATTTTCCACAATAATTTTGCAGAACTTCAGCAATTTTGGGGCAAGAGAATGGGACAATAAGAACATCATGTCACCTCTACCTGTATCCAAGAGCAGTGGTGCTGACAAATGACTAGCTGACATCTAATTGTTTTTCTTTTCAGTCTCAAAAAAAAAACCTGAGAGGAGAACAAATTTTATTCTACTGAAGTTTTACTATTTCTCTGTATCTCATCAGCCCTGGCACTAATATGGTGTTGTAGTGGTTCAACTTAGGAGTGTGGGAATTGCTGAAGGATGTGCTTATTTTTCTAACAAAAGTTCAGGCATGCTATTATTAGCAATCTATGGTATGTCACCAATGTCAAAGGCCAAATAGTTTCTTGAAATGTTTAGGAATCAAGAGCATTCTGAATGTGAAGTCTCTGTTCCCACTCTGCCATTCACACGCACACACAGGAGCATGCTGCAGAAAGACTCCATCTTGCCAGGATGCTCCTCGCATGCCACTCACAGGGCATCTGTTTTGACGGTGCTCAGGTTCTCAGCAAGACAAATACGGACTTCAGAGAGCAGACTAACCTCACCAGCCAGCAGTTCACAAACACTGGACCTGGGAACTTGAACCAAACCTATTACAGAGACTAGTTTCCGTGCCATATGTCTCTTTGCCTACATAAGTGTATCTGTCAGTTTAGTATGTCAGTAATACTCGGCCAGCTGCCTTAGCATGTCAACAAAAACACACCAAGAAGATACACAGAGCAATTGTGTCAACAGGAAGATCGGGAGTGTTCCTGAGTACTCCCAAGATCTTTGAGAGCAGCACAGATCTACCACATTACTCTGACAGCTCTTAACAGCTCTATGCTTCCTCACAGATTTTTGGATTGAGCTTTCCCTTTCACATTTTATGAACAAAGAGAAGGTGAGGAAAATAAAAATCAAACCCAAGAGAAGCAGCCATTCTTTCATTTAAAATTGGTAATTGATTTTTCAACTAAAACCTTTGTTATCAAGGTTATTTATAGAAAATATGAGTGGCAGATGTAAGACACTTTACCAAAATCAAGAGGTAAATGAAAAATCAAGCACAAACCTTTTCTTTCCCAGTAAAAGGATTATGTAATATAATTATTTCATTAGAAGCAGTGGCCATCTGTTATGCTTTATAAAAAAGACTGGCAAACAATGTTAAAAACATCCATTACATGCAATAGAGAAGAGAAAAATATGTTTATTTAGCAAATGTTAATGTTCCTGAAAGACATTTGATTAGAGCCTGGAATTTACCATCATTTGCTAGAGCTCAGCCAGGAAGCTTAGCATCATCAACACATACTGTAAACATGCATTAGCATACAGGTCCACCTCCATGTGAAAAAACAGTGATCAAGTTCTTCCAACCACGATACTAGGTGATCATCCTCCAAAAATCCATGACATACGCTTTTTACAACCCCTTCCAAGAACTACTTTTACATCTCCCCAATCCCTTAGTACTTTTTTTTTCCTATGTAGTATAAAGATTTTCTGAAAAAAAGTCTTTAGAAACAGAAAGACAGGAGGCCTTTACAGCAGAAACAAGAAGCTTTAAAATTTAACAGGAAAACTTTATGCAAGAAGAAAGAGTAATGCCATTGTGCACCAGAAGAAAACTGAAATGGCTCTTCAATAGAAAAGATAACGCTAAGAAGCATGTAGTGTAAGTGCAAAACTGAAAGTAGGCCACTGTTTCTACTTGGATTATTTGCTTCTCAACCAATGTATAAAGACTTAAAAAGAAAAAAAAAAAAAAGATAGTGGAGCTTGCCTGCTGCTGCTGTGGCTACCAGATATCCTCATGGATATTCTAATGGGAGAAGAGAGAATGATGCTAAGTTGTAAACCAAGGTTTCCTGTGAATTTCAATTTGAAGTCAGCCCAACAACAGAAGACAGAAATACACTTCTTTGTTCAGCCCCTCCATAAGAACAGCACCACTCCAGTGCGGTTTTCTTTGCACTGCCCTTCAATGTAGCCTGAATTGTTTACATCTTGTTATAGTGCTGTTCTGTAACAATATAACTTAGTGAAAGGAATAGCTTTTGTGCTGGAAAAAGGAGGGGGAGAGGGGAAGAATAGATATGGCTTTGTTAAAATGTATAAATATATAAAATGTATATATATATACACACACACAAAGCTCTATTTGAATCAAAGA